>QRFJ01000048.1:1722289-1824240 GCA_006176705.1 Cocos nucifera
CTGATTGGTCCAGGTTCCGGACTTCCAGCGCGCGGTGTTGAACTGGGGTGACGTAAGCCCGGATGGGTTCCCCCTCTTTTTGCCTGATGGCCAAACAGGAATCCGAGCCTCTGCGCGGCCGTTTTTGCTTGACGAAGTGGGCCCGAATTGTTGACTTATTTGTCAAACGACAGGATGGTGGCCCGGTAAGCGCCGAGTACCAAATTCCTAAGCCGCTCCCTTGAGGGTAGAAGGGAAAAGCCCGACACAAAATGGCATCAGCGCGCCATGGCAGTAACATCGTCGTCCTGAAGGCTCCAAATGGTCGATCGGGTCAGTGGTCCATCAGCTTTCGAAATGCGGTGAGCTTGAAGTTTCGGTGGTTACCTGTCCTGCATAATTTTCTGTGAGAAGGAGGATCAGTGCAAATATCGTTACCGCGGAGGAAGGAGTATGACGAAGTTCTTCTATGCGCCGTCCCATCTCCATGAGCCTTTGGTCCAGGAAATCTTCGCGATCTTAATCCCCAAGGTCTTTCTCGCGAAAGGTGCGAAGCTGTCTCCCTGGGTTGAGTCGCGGTCCGACAGGGGCTCTTTGCCGGGCTCCCCTCTCTTCCGAGGGCCGGAGGTTGGGTAGCCCACATCGGTCGCTCCTGGACTGGATTCCGGGGCTCCGGGAAACCCCACGCCGGTCGAGTGGCGCTGGACCTCGCGAATGCGTGGCTTGCACTGCCTGCACCGCCTCCGTAAGATCGCGGACCTGCTGGGGCAGCAGGTCGAACCGCTCCGCGTCTACGCGAGTACGGAGCGGGCCCGCGTCGCCGGGCCGAAGTGGGAGCGGACGGACCCGAACGGGATCGGGCCGCGGAGGCTGCCGACCTCCGGGTCGAGGTTCTTCTGGGAGGCATTTTCTTTCAGAGAAGGAATACTGAAGAGAGGAGGAGAGAAGATCCGGAGCAGGGAGGGAATCGTCGCCGAGCACTCCTTGAAGAACAAAGGAACCTCGAAGGTCAGTCCCTCGTTCCCACAGACGGCGCCAATCGTTGGTGCAGAAATCCGTCGCCGCCGGGGGTTCGCCGCAATCGAGGCGCTGAGCGCCGCCGGGGAACCTGCAACACGAAGTCCCATCCGGAGCCGGTGGGGTGGTGGCTCCGGCAGGAACCCTCCGACGGTCAAGTTAGTTTCCGACCAACGAGTAATGGAGTGCCCGGGAATGAGTTCCGGAGCTTAGAGATGTGGAGGAAGCTTAGAGAGTCGAGAATTCAGAGAGCTTAGGCCTTAGCGTGTCGGGAGATCCTTTATATAGTGGAGCTTGATGGTGACAACCGCAGCCGCGTGCTGGCGGCCGCTCGAGGTTCGGTGGAGTCAGTCTCACTGGCGCCGCATACGGCGGATGGAGGGTGACAGCCATCGCCGCCTGACAGTGGGTCGCTATCGCCCGCGCGGGCTGACTGATGGTGCGGCGGACTGACTGATGGTACGGCGGACTGACTGATGGTGATGGTTGCCGAGCTTGCCGAATGAAGGGATGAGGGTCTTCGTCGTGTGCCCATTTCGAGGAGTTGGGCTCCTGAAGAGGAAGATAGGGGGGAGTTCGGCTCCCATAGGCGTCTTGGCAAGTATGCAGCTAAGACCCGTCCGCAGAAGAAGAGTTCGGCGCTGAGAAGCCGCGGCCCGGCCGTCTGGGGTTCGGCCGGCCGTTGGACTTGGGCTGAGGCTTGGACACTTGAGAGTTCGGTGGGAGCTCGTCGGCCGAAGTTTGATGAGGGCGACCGCTGAGGAGTTCGGCCCAGTGACGACCGCTTGGGGATTCTACTAAAAGTCCCGTCCGCTGAGGGGTTCGCCGCTGAGAAGGACTTCATTGAAGCTCGGCCGCTGGAGCGGTCCGAAGGAGTTCGGCCCGGAGAGACTTCATGAAGCTCGGCCGCTTGGAGTCGGTCCGAAGGAGTTCGGCTCTGGAAGTCCGAAGGAGTTCGGCCGCTGAGAGACTTCATTGAAGCTCAGGCCGCTTGGAGTCGGTCCGAAGGAGTTCGGCCGCTGAGAGGATTCATTTGAAGCTCGGCCGCTTGGAGTCGGTCCGAAGGAGTTCGGCCGCTGGAAGCGAAGAGTTCGGCCGCGAGAAGTTCGAAGGAGCTCGGCTGTATGAGCCGCCTGGGGTCGGTCCGAAGGAATTCGGCGCTGAGAGGACTTTATTGAGCTCGCCGCTTGGAGTCGGTCCGAAGGAGTTCGGCCGCTGAGAGGACTTCATTGAAGCTCGGCCGCTTGGAGTCGGTCCGAAGGAGTTCGGCCGCTGGAAGTCCGAAGGAGTTCGGCCGCGGGAAGTTCGAAGGAGTTCGGCCGCGTGGGCTCGCCTGGGGTCGGGCTTCGGCAGGAGCGGGATTTATCCCCAACAGGATCTAAGTCAAGCTATAAAAAAATAAATATATTAAAAAAAATTTAAAACTACGTATAGTAAGAATGAAGGCTATAAATCTAAGTATAATAAGAATGAAAATAAAATCATGAATGATAAAAATCATATTAACTTACATTTATAGTTGGACCATTTGAAATTTTAGTTAAGTAGACTTGCATCATAGCTTTTATGTCAACTTGAAACTTAGCTTGCATCTCTATACTTTGAGCTTCTATATCAGCTCTCATACATCTCATCTTTTCTTCTTGTTAAATATGTTGCTCATAGACCATGAAAAATGATCAAAGACAAAATATAAGCATGAATGAAAAAAATATTCATGTTGTTATTTCGAACAAACTATGAAAATCATAGATCATATTTTAAATGTTGTTATATGATGCAAAATGAACAAAAACTTAACAAGTTCTCCTTCCGATCCAAAAAAAATCTCATTTTTCTTATTTCAAATCCAGATTGATCAAGTTATTTTGGGTTATAGAAAAAAAAACTTTTAAAAATAAAGTAAATAGATTATCTAATTATTTATGACTGAATTAAGTATTTTATATAATCAAATCTATTTAATTCAGATCTATGAATATATGCGGACATGCTCGTGCTAAGCCTCTAACACTGTAGAATATCAAAATGCTCGGTTAACAATTAAAATAAAATAATTTAAATATTTAGATGACTGATATACAAGATATTTAATTAGTATTTTATATTATATTATATTATATTATATAAAATTATGAAATATTTTTTATTATTATTTTATCATATTAAAGTATATTTTTAATTTAGTAATCAAATACATACTAAAATTATATAGCATATTAAAAATATAATTATCAAATATCAAATATTTTTTAAAAAAAATTAACTTGCAAAGGTTCTGCAACAACAATAATCTCAAACAGATCCTAATAATCCAACCACTGTCAACTAATTAATTTTTATAAAAATATATACTAATAATATAAAATAATAGAGATCGTTTCTTCTTGATTGATTGGAAATTTTTTTGGTTTAAGCTATTGGATGTTCACCTGGACAGAAAGGCGAGCTCGGTGGCGCAGGAGGAACGAAGCTAAGATGAGGGCGAACGGCGGTGGCGGTGAGGGGGAAGCTAGATGAGGGCGAACGGTGGTGGCTCGGCGAGGTTGCACCGCCAGAGAAATAGGGCGAAATGCAGCGGCGGCAGAGGGGAGCAGCCCGCGTGGCGGCGAGCGCGACCGGCGGTGGCGGCCGAGCGCGACAGGGAGCAAGCCCGCGAGATCTCGGACAAACGGGTGGCGAGCACGACAAGGAGCAGCCCGCGAGGATCTCGGGCGAAACGATGGCGGCGGCGCGGCGGCGGCGAGGGGGAGCGAAGGCAGAGCGAACGGCGGTGGCAGTAGGGGGGAGCAGCCTGCAAGATGTTGGGCGAATGGCGGTGGTGGCGAGGGCGACCGGCGCCCGGCGGCAGGGGGGAGCGAAGGCAGAGGGTGAGCAGCCCGCGAGATCTCGGGCGGCGGCGGCGGCGGCACGAGGGCGAACAACGTTGCGGAGAGAGGGGATTGGATCATGAGAGGGAGGCTGCGAGGATTTTTCTCCAAAACTCGCGGAGGTTTGGGAAAAAATTGAGGGAAGGGAGAATCGGAAGCTTGGGCGCGGGCTAGAGAGAATCGGAAGCTTAGGCGCGGGAAGCAAATATTAGCCGCGCCTAAGCTTATTAGCGATTTTTTAAATAAGTTTAATTATATAATAAATTTTTATAAATTTACATCAAACTTAAGTTTTGTTGTAAAAAAAAAAAAAAAAATTTACAACAAAAATAAAATTTTGTTAAAAAAAATTTAATATTTTGCAAGTAACTAATTATTGTAAATAATATATTTTTTATAGATTTTATAATAATTTATTTTTTGTTATAAAAAAATATAAAATTTGTAAGAAGAATAAATTTTGTTATAAATTATTGTTACAAATACCTATTTTTTTTATAGTAAATAATGCATAAATTTAATGAACGATATTTTATTATTAAAATATTTTATTTTGAAATGTTATGATGAAGTATGATTGAAAGTATCGATCTTATTATGTATTACACTTAATTAATTTTGATATCAGATGATTATGTGCATTTTTAATGAACTAAAATTAGAGACATGAATTATGAAAAAAATTATGAATTAAAATAATTTAAATTTTTAGTCTATGTGGAGGATCCTGCTAATAGAGGTTAATATATTGATAAAGATTTATCCCGAGAGTTTTCAAAGGATTTTGCTGCCAAATGATTCGCAGCTCACCGCAAAATAATACGCGGTGTTATGATCCTACCGTAAGAATAATATGGTTATAGCTTATGACTGATAAGAATGATCGATAAGAATTTGATAATTAAAAAAAAAAAATTTGAAAAAACTTAAAAAGATTGAATTTGACGTGATGGTAATTTAAAAATACTGCATAATAAAAATTGATTTTGAATTGATGAACTGTATATACCTATTTTTTTATAAATAATAATTTATTTTATTTATCTAATAAAATCTTATTAAAGTAATCATTATTTACTGGGCTGTCAAGCTCATTACTCTATTTTATTGTTTTTATAAATCTTGATATGAGAATATATACACGAGAGATTGATTAAAAGCAGAACATCGATACTCTTATTTTAGATAAAAAATTTTATTGAAGCTGATGTAAGATTTTTTGAATATTATTGAATTTTATGAAATATAAAATTAAATTTTAATTAGTTAAATTTTAGATTTAATTTATTGATTAATTATTCTACCGTTGTTTTATGATAACATGATAAGATGTCTTGAGAAAAATTTTCTATAAGTGTGCGGTGGTTGCCATGACCTTTGGCTCGCGATCTCGGATTGGGAGCATGACATTGGCTTATATATGAATTATTCTGAATTTCGAGATCTACATATGGAATAACCAGTTTATCTTATAAGTTGGATCTGTTGCTTGCATTGTTCTGCTCTAATTTGTCAGCTGCCAATAAGCAAAATCGAGTACATGGAACAACCTACTTTATGCAATCAGTTCAAAACAGTGGCTTTGAGTATTCCTCGACAAAATGAAAGCTTAGCTGTTATGTTAGAAAGATATATGAGTGCATTGTTGTAAAGAATATTAACAGAAGTGTTGAACATGTGCATGTTATTTCGGTTCTATTATAAAAGCTTTGTTTGAATTACATTTTGGTTGGACAAGTAACGGATCTGGTTCTTTCAATTGAGAGCCTGGCATTCCTGGCCTTGCAATATTTCCAAACTTTACAGAAGATGGATGATTATTGATGCTAAATTAAGAATCAAGAGCTTCTTCCTTCGCATGGTGTGACTCCAGGCCTGGAATCTCTTCTCCATGGAGGAAAAATCTCAGGAGATTTGAGTTGTAGTGTTTCATGTGGGTGTCTTTTTGCATCAGAGTTGCACATCGTGTCTTCCACGACTCAAAAATGGGTGAAGAAAGCCTATAGATATTTTGAGGGTTCAAATGTTTTGCTCTTTCATGATAACATCATACAAATTATGTAGAAAATGCGTTGACTTTGGCCACTGTTGGTGCAGAAATCCGTCGCCGCCGGAGGTCGCCGCAATCGAGGCCGCTGGGCGCCGCCGGAGACCTGCAAAACGAAGTTCCGTCCGGAACCGGTGGGGTGGTGGCTCCGGCAGGACCCTCCGACGGTCAAGTTAGTTTCCGACCAACAGTAATGGAGTGCTCGGAATGAGTTCCGGAGCTTAGAGATGTGGAGGAGAGCTTAGAGAGTCGAGAGTTCAGAGAGAGCTTAGAGAGTCGAGAGTTCAGAGAGAGCTTAGCCTTAGCGTGTCGGGAGGGTCCTTTATATAGTGGAGCTTGATGGTGACAACTGCAGCCGCGTGCTGGCGGACCGCTCGAGGTTCGGCGGAGTCAGTCCCACTGGTGCCGTGTGCGGCGGATTGAGGGTGACAGCCATCGCCGCCTGACAGTGGGTCGCTATCGCCCGCGGCGGACTGACCGATGGTGCGGCGGACTGACTGATGTGATGGTTGCAGAGCTTGCCGAATGAAGGGTTGAAGGCCTTCGTCGTGTGCCCATTTCGGAGGAGTTCGGGCTCCTGAAGAGGAAGATAGGAGGGAGTTCGGCTCCCATAGGCGTCTGGCAAGGAGGTATGCAGCTAAGGCTCGTCCGCAGAAGAGTTCGGCTGCTGAGAAGTCCGAAGCTCGGCCGTCTTGGGGTTCGGCCGGCTGTTGGACTTGGGCTGAGGCTTGGACACTTGAGAGTTCGGTAGGAGCTCGGTCGGCCGAAGTTTGATGAGGGCGACCGCTGAGGAGTTCGGCCCAGTGACGACTGCTGAGGAGTTCGGGCTCCTGAGTGACGACCGCTTGGGGATTCCGCTAAAGCCCGTCCGCTGAGGAGTTCGGCCGCTGAGAGGACTTCATTGAAGCTCGGCCGCTTGGAGTCGGCCCGAAGGAGTTCGGCCGCTGAGAGGACTTCGGAAGAGCTCGGCCGCTTGGAGTCGGCCCGAAGGAGTTCGGCCGCTGAGAGGTTCGAAGGAGCTCGGCTGGCTTGAAGGACTTCGGTTGCTAGTTGGTTCGGCCAGGGCTCGCTGAGGAGTTCGGTCGCCTAGGGTCGGTCCGAAGGAGTTCGGCCTGGGCTCGCCTGAAGTCGGAGTCCGAAGGAGTTCGGCCTGTGGGAAGTTCGGCGGGCGGAGGGAGTTCGGCCTCTAGGCAGTTCGGCCGTGGTAGGGGCTCGGCCTGGCGCCTGGCGCTAAAGCTCTTCAGCGGCTACTGGTTACATTGGGCTGAGCGTCGGGCCGGGCTTCGGCAGGAGCGGGATTTATCCCCAACAGTAGCCCCCCCACTCCCGAGTTCAAAAATTGAAGGAAGGGAGTACCAAAACAGGCGACTGCCGAAGTCTTCTTCCAGGCTCCGCATTTGTTGCATCTGAAGCTCGGGGGAGGTCTCATCTCCAGCCAATTGACGCTGAAGTTGAGGCTGAGGCTTGGGGGAGACCTCATCTCCAGCCGATGTCTGGAATTGAAATGGAACCCGTTTCCAGCTAAAGTCGATGAAGCTGATGTTGAAGCCGAAGTAAAACTCGCCTCCTTCGGTCGAGGTCGGATTTGAGCTCCTCGGGGGCGACATTATCTTCATCAGTTGAAGTCGACTCGAGGGAGCCCTCCTATCTTGCAGCTGAGGTTGAAGTGCGCGCTCGGGGGAGATCTTATCTCCAACGGCCGAGCTTCCCTCGGGGGAGATCTTACCTCCTGCGGCCGAAGTGAAGTGCGCACTCGGGGGAGATCTTATCTCCTGCGGCCGAAGTGAAGTGCGCGCTCGGGGGAGATCTTATCTCCTGCAGCCGAAGTGAAGTGCGCGCTCGGGGGAGATCTTATCTCCTGCAGCCGAGCTTCTCTCGGGGGAGATCTTATCTCCTGCAGCCGAGGTGCGCGCTCGTGTTAGGACGAGGTTCTCCTCCTGTTCCTAACCGAGGTTGTTCACGGTCGCTCGGGAGAGATCTTATCTCTAGCCGAGGTTATCAACGGTTGCTCGGGAGAGATCTTATCTCTAGCCGAGGTTGATGTGCGCGCTCGGGGGAGATCTTATCTCCTGCGGCCGAAGTGAAGTTGCGCGCTCGGGGGAGATCTTATCTCCTGCGGCCGAAGTGAAGTTCCGCGGGGAGATCTTATCTCCTGCAGCCGAGTGAAGTGCGCGCTCGGGGGAGATCTTATCTCCTGCAGCCGAGCTTCTCTCGGGGGAGATCTTATCTCCTGCAGCCGAGGTGCGCGCTCGTGTTAGGACGAGGTTCTCCTCCTGTTCCTAACCGAGGTTGTTCACGGTCGCTCGGGAGAGATCTTATCTCTAGCCGAGGTTGTCAACGGTCGCTCGGGAGAGATCTTATCTCTAGCCGAGGTTGATGTGCGCGCTCGGGGGAGATCTTATCTCCTACGGCCGAGCTTCTCTCGGGGGAGATCTTAGGACGAGGTTCTCCTCCTGTTCCTAACCGAGGTTGTTCACGGTCGCTCGGGAGAGATCTTATCTCTAGCCGAGGTTGGTGCTCGTGTTAGGACGAGGTTCTCCTCCTGTTCCTAACCGAGGTTGTTCGGTCGCTCGGGAGAGATCTTATCTCTAGCCGAGGTTGTCAACGGTCGCTCGGGAGAGATCTTATCTCTAGCCGAGGTTGGCACTCGTGTTAGGACGAGGTTCTCCTCCTGTTCCTAACCGAGGTTGTTCACGGTCGCTCGGGAGAGATCTTATCTCTAGCCGAGGTTGTCAACGGTCGCTCGGGAGAGATCTTATCTCTAGCCGAGGTTGTGCTCGTGTTAGGACGAGGTTCTCCTCCTGTTCCTAACCGAGGTTGTTCACGGTCGCTCGGGAGAGATCTTATCTCTAGCCGAGGTTGTGCTCGTGTTAGGACGAGGTTCTCCTCCTGTTCCTAACCGAGGTTGTTCACGGTCGCTCGGGAGAGATCTTATCTCTAGCCGAGGTTGTCAACGGTCGCTCGGGAGAGATCTTATCTCTAGCCGAGGTTGGCTCGTGTTAGGACGAGGTTCTCCTCCTGTTCCTAACCGAGGTTGTTCACGGTCGCTCGGGAGAGATCTTATCTCTAGCCGAGGTTGTCAACGGTCGCTCGGGAGAGATCTTATCTCTAGCCGAGGTTGGCTCGTGTTAGGACGAGGTTCTCCTCCTGTTCCTAACCGAGGTTGTTCACGGTCGCTCGGGAGAGATCTTATCTCTAGCCGAGGTTGTCAACGGTCGCTCGGGAGAGATCTTATCTCTAGCCGAGGTTGAGGACGAGGTTCTCCTCCTGTTCCTAACCGAGGTTGTTCGGTCGCTCGGGAGAGATCTTATCTCTAGCCGAGGTTGTCAACGGTCGCTCGGGAGAGATCTTATCTCTAGCCGAGGTTGGCTCGTGTTAGGACGAGGTTCTCCTCCTGTTCCTAACCGAGGTTGTTCACGGTCGCTCGGGAGAGATCTTATCTCTAGCCGAGGTTGTCAACGGTCGCTCGGGAGAGATCTTATCTCTAGCCGAGGTTGATGCTCGCGTTAGGACGAGGTTCTCCTCCTGTTCCTAACCGAGGTTGTTCACGGTCGCTCGGGAGAGATCTTATCTCTAGCCGAGGTTTCGGGAGAGATCTTATCTCTAGCCGAGGTTGATGTGCGCGCTCGGGGGAGATCTTATCTCCTGCGGCCGAGCTTCTCTCGGGGGAGATCTTATCTCCTGCGGCCGAGGTGCGCGCTCGGGGGAGATCTCGCGTTAGGACGAGGTTCTCCTCCTGTTCCTAACGCGGCGATTATTGACTGCTGCTCTCCTGTCATCGCATAGTTTTCGCATCCAGAAATAATATTATGCAGAGGGGAGAATTTTACCGAAGGGAAATCGTGGACAGCGCGCTCTCGTTTGAGGGGTCGACGGGGTGTTGTTCCTCGGAGCTCCCTCGAGCAGCAAGTCCCGTCCAGACGACCTCCTCTATCTCATGCCGGCCTTCATAATTTGGACCATGCTTCTCTTGACTTTGTCGCTGGGGATGACAATCACCGATGTAGCTAGCTCCTAGCTCCTCCCCGGGGTGGCGTTGATGACGCCGCGGGACGGCCAACCTTCTTGTCTTTTCCGGTTACGGCAGTGCCTATAGCCGATCTTCTCCTTGATCGCGCATGTTTGGAGAGGCCGTAGTCCTTCAGGTCTTGGCGGTTGGCTCTTAACTTTGCCGAGAATTCGAGTTAGAGGAGCGGGTCGTAGTTGCGGAACCTTCTGGGAGGGGGGCTTCGTTCCGTCCTTGCCGGCGCCGAACTTTATTTTGGAGGTTGAGTTGAGGAGTTCGGCTTTCCACCGAGCTTCATTTTACCTTGATGCCGAGCTTTGGGGTGGAGCCCGGCTTTTCTCGCCCGAACTTCATTCCGCCTCCAGTGAACACTTTGTAGGCGGTTCCTTTGGGGGACATTCTGGAGCGTGAGTTCGGCCTTACTTGCGCCGAACTTCGTTCCACTTTCCCGCGGAAGCTTCCGCGGGAGGACTTCATACTTCTTTGTCGGAGCTTCCTCGCTGACGGGCTCATAGGTGGGTTCGGCCTTCCTCGCGCCGAACTTCATTCCGCTTCAGCGGGGGAACTTCTGCTCTCCGTTTCTCTCTTAGGGGCGATTGGGCTCCTCCCTAAGGCTGATTCCTCCGCATTTCTTCGGCAATAAGTTCCGGGGTGGACGACCTCCTCATGCTGAACTCCTCAATTTGGTGCAAGCTCTTGTTGCTGGGAGATGGCGAATCGCTGATGCACCGAGATCTTTCCAGGGGCCATGTGAATGACGCCGTAAGGTGGCCGACCTTCTTGTAGTCTGGCTACGGCAGCGCCCTTAGCCGATCTTTTTCTGCTTCAGGCCGGTACCGGAGGAATTTACCCAGCCGACCCGTTCTGACGAGCTCCTCAATTTCGTCTCGGAGCTGGATGCATCCCTCCGTGTCGTGGCCGTGGTCGTGATGGTAGAGGCAGTACTTATTTCGATCGCGCTTGTTTGGGGGAGATCGTAATCCTTCCGGTCTTGGCAGCTGGTGTTTTACTTCGGTGAGAATCTGGGTTCGAGGAGCGTTGAGGGGGGCATAGCGGCGGAACCTTCCGGGAAGTGGACTCCTTCGCGCCTCCTTATCAGGGCGAGTTCGAGGAGTTCGGGCCCGCCTGCTTTCGTAGGGGGTCTGCGAGTGCAGCCGAGCTTCACCCAGCTCTTCCTCGTCCGCCAGCCGGTCCTTTCTGACGAGCTCCTCATCTTTCAATTTGAAGGCTTCTTCCGCACGGGCATATCTCTCGGCTCGAGCCAGCAGGTCGGCGAAGTCCCTGGGATACCTTTTTTCCAGAGAGAACAGCAAGCTATTTTTCTGAAGGCCGCCCTTAAGTGCGGCCATCGCGACAGACTGGTCCAGGTCCCGGACTTCCAATGCCGCGGCGTTGAATCGAGTGACGTAAGTCCGGATGGATTCCCCTTGCTTCTGCTTGACGCTCATCAGGGAATCTGAACCTCGGCTCGGTCGTCGGCTGCTGATGAAGTGGGCCGCGAACCGACTGCTCATCTGGTCGAAAGAGAAGATCGTGTTGGGCTTCAACGCCGAGTACCAGTTCCTCGCTGCTCCCTTTAAGGTAGACGGGAAGGCTCGGCACAGCACGGCATCTGAAGCGCCGTGAAGCAGCATCATGGCCCGGAAGGCCCCCAGGTGATCAACCGGATCAGAAGTTCCATCGTAGCTTTCCAGTTGAGGGAGCTCGAAGGTCGGTGGAACAGGTTCTTGCATGATTTTCTGCGAGAAAGGAGGGTCTGCACAAACGTCATCACCACGCGAGGGGGGACGAAGTTCTTCAATTCGCCGGTTCATTTCCGAGAGCCTTTGGCCCAGCAGGTCCTCCCGGTCTCTGATCTCCAAGGCTTTCTGGTGAGATGGGCGCGAGGCTTCACCCTTGGTCGATCCATGATCCGAACAAGGGCTCTCCCTCCTCCGCCTCTCCAATCCGGGTATCGGAGGTCGGGCTGCCCAGGCCGGTCGCTCTTGGACTGGATCATCCGACTTCGGAGAGTCCCGCGCCGGTCGGGCTGGCACTGGGACTTGTCGGTGCAGCACCGCCTGCACCGCCTCCGTGAGACCGCGAACGTGCTGGATGAGCTGGTTGAACTGCTCCGTATCCACTGCGGTTATTGACGGGGGCTGAGTCACCGGGGCCGGAGCAGGGACAGACGGACTCGGAGGGGATCGAGCCGCGGAAGCCGTCGAGCGCCGCGTCGAAGCCCTTCTGGGGGGCATTTCCTCTTTCCAGAGAAGGAATTCTGAAGAGGGAGAAGAGAGATCCGGAGCAGGGGAGGGAAAATCGTCGCCGAGCACTCCTTTAAGAACAAGGGAACCTCGAAGGTTCAGTCCCTTCCCACAGACGGCGCCAATCTGTTGGTGCAGAAATCCGTCGCCGCCGGAGGTCGCCGCAATCGAGGCCGCTGGGCGCCGCCGGGGACCTGCAAAACGAAGTCCCGTCCGGAACCGGTGGGGTGGTGGCTCCGGCAGGACCCTCCGACGGTCAAGTTAGTTTCCGACCAACAGTAATGGAGTGCTCGGAATGAGTTCCGGAGCTTAGAGATGTGGAGGAGAGCTTAGAGAGTCGAGAGTTCAGAGAGCTTAGCCTTAGCCTATGTCGGGAGGGGTCCTTTATATAGTGGAGCTTGATGGTGACAACTGCAGCCGCGTGCTGGCGGACCGCTCGAGGTTCGGCGGAGTCAGTCCCACTGGTGCCGTGTGCGGCGGATTGAGGGTGACAGCCATCGCCGCCTGGCAGTGGGTCGCTATCGCCCGCGGCGGACTGACCGATGGTACGGCGGACTGACTGATAGTGATGGTTGCAGAGCTTGCCGAATGAAGGGTTGAAGGCCTTCGTCGTGTGCCCATTTCGGGGAGTTCGGGCTCCTGAAGAGGAAGATGGGAGGGAGTTCGGCTCCCATAGGCGTCTGGCAAGAGGTATGCAGCTAAGGCTCGTCCGCAGAAGAGTTCGGCTGCTGAGAAGTCGAAGCTCGGCCGTCTGGGGTTCGGCCGGCTGTTGGGCTTGGGCTGAGGCTTGGACACTTGAGAGTTCGGTAGGAGCTCGGTCGGCCGAAGTTTGATGAGGGCGACCGCTGAGGAGTTCGGCCCAGTGACGACTGCTGAGGAGTTCGGGCTCCTAAGTGACGACTGCTGAGGAGTTCGGCCGCTGAGAGGACTTCATTGAAGCTCGGCCGCTTGGAGTCGGCCCGAAGGAGTTCGGCCGCTGAGAGGACTTCGAAGCTCGGCGCTTGGAGTCGGCCCGAAGGAGTTCGGCCGCTGAGAGGACTTCATTGAAGCTCGGCCGCTTGGAGTCGGCCCGAAGGAGTTCGGCCGCTGAGAGGTTCGAAGAGCTCGGCTGGCCAGTTGAAGGACTTCGGTTGCTAGTTGGTTCGGCCAGGGCTTGCTGAGGAGTTCGGTCGCCTAGGGTCGGTCCGAAGGGGTTCGGCCACTTGGGCTCGCCTGAAGTCGGTCCGAAGGAGTTCGGCTGTGGGAAGTTCGGCGGGCGGAGGGAGTTCGGCCTCTAGGCAGTTCGGCCGTGGTAGGGGCTCGGCCTGGCGCCTGGCGCTAAAGCTCTTCAGCGGCTACTGGTTACATTGGGCTGAGCGTCGGGCCGGGCTTCGGCAGGAGCGGGATTTATCCCCAACAGCCACCATATCGATTCATCAACTGAAGGTCAAGGTAGACGGTTTCTTTTGATTTCTTGGGCACAGGGTGTTCGACGATGCATTCCGGAAGCTTAAGCTTGGATATATGGAATCCGAAGAAGGTCTAGCGTTGATTCGATGGGAATGGCCAAGAGCAAATTGATAAGATATTTTGATAGAGGTTGAAAATTTAGGATGTTCTGCTTGGTTGAACGTCACATCTTAGCCTGGCTCGAGGGAGACCCTTGAGATACCACCAATTAATCACAGCGGAATCTATTTTGCAAGTATGGAACCAACTTCCCCGCTTTGAGTGCCACCGCATGTGGTTGGAGTTTGAATTATTTATTTGAGCAGGATTTTTTTTCTCAAATTTCTCCTTGTATGCATACCGTCTCCATCCGTATCGATCTGTTGTTCTTACCAGAACCTTAATTCGCTGCTGCTAGTTGTTTCTCCACAAGGCAATTAAAGAATAAACTGGAAAACATAGCGCAGCCACCCTTATCATAATACTAGTAAAATTTGCAACATAATTTTCCAACTCCAGAATAATTTGAGATGGTACGTAGGATGAAGATAAATTGATGGTAGACCGAGTATGAGTGCTATTGCGTTGTTAATTTTAGGAGATGAGATCGATGCCTTGGATGAAGAGGGCATCTGCCAAGACCTGGTTGGCAGCCTCTGTAGGGTGGTAGCTGTCCCAGAACACATACCCGGTGGCATTGGCGCACGTCCCCGGCGACGCCGCATTGCACAGAAAAGAAGCCTCGATGATTCCGGTCCCGCAGCATGCCTTCCTCGCCTCAAAGAACCCTTTTTCAAAGCCAAAGGGCAAAAATAAATAAATAAAGAGACCAACACCTCAGCTCATTAGACAGTGAAATACGAGTTCGTTACCAAAATTTTCAGGGTGCCTGATGAGGTCGAGAAGGGGGTTGTAGATGTCTAAGACGACCAGCTTCAGCTTTGGGTGGCACTTCTTCAGGGCCCGGCCAGCTTCATTGAGCTTCTTGTTAAAGACGATTGCATCGTCGTTGAGGCGAGCAACGCAGTCATTGCTGCCGCCCCCAAACAGTGTGATGGCCGCTGGAAGGCAGCCCAGCGGCGGCAACGACGTCACCCCGATCCTCCGAGCTCCCACATTGTATAGAACCTGGTCCATCATTGTTAGCCAGGAACGCAAGTTTTGATCAAATCGTACAAGTCAACTCTTTTATCTGCTCCTGGGCTGCATGCACTACATATGCAAGGCTTGTATCGTTTAGTACCAACCCTGACCAATCTCAATCGAAAGCAAAGTATCTGTATCCGCACTACTCATGAGAAGGTTGGACCACGTAACAATCGGAGAGCATCATTTCGATGGTCCTTTGTGAAAAGAAGAAATGAGCTTGGTGGAGTTGTGGGATAAGGTGCCATGCTACTTCAAGTAGATCATCAATTGTTCTATATAGAATTAAAGTGAGAGATTTTGAGACTAATGGTTCAAGTATTTATAGCTCGACATGATTAAAGATCTTCTGATAATTTATTATATGGTAGTGCAAGCATGTGAACTCTTACTGATAATTCAAATGATTAATTATCATGATTGATATTATTACCATCTCTGACGCCACCAACTATACCAAGATGGCTGCTTTTGCCATTATCACTTCTTCTCTCAGTAAATTGAATAAATATATTATCCAATTGTCAAATTTTATTTGATAGGATAGGAATTATGGGATATCTTGAATGAATCAGAGATAATGCCAGCAGATACTCTCAAAAGAACATGGAACATGAAATATAGCAATATTATGTGGATTATTCAAGCTTTAGTTGGTAGAGAAAATTATTTTCATATTTAATATGTAAAGGATTTAAAATAGATTGGATATTCTTACCATAATCTACTCAAGTTCTAGCAAGATAAAACATACAAACAAAAATTATCTAAAAAATGGATTCTGGTTTCAGACTTCTCTATTTCATAAGGAGTGATTGTAATTGAAAACTTTATGTTCGTTGTCATTAGATGGATGTTTTATGAAATCTTGACATGGTGAATGTGGAATCGATGCGTAGAGAAAATGTTAGAACATACCGCCAACTCTAGAACATGCATCAAAATAAGTGAACAAACAACAAAGTTATTATTCAAGACAATAAAGAAGCTCTATGATTTCATTGACTTAATAAATTATCAAATGTTACCATTACCTCTATTTTGGCAATAGTTGCCGTGGCATTTATGACGTGAACAAGTTCAATATTATTGTTGGTATGGATTCCACAACGAGGAGAAGTGTTAGAAGTCTATTGCTTGCCCTTTTGTATGAAGATTTTATTCCTAACTTATTTTGTTCCTTATTTGAATTCTAGTTGGAATCGCTTGTTTTTTAGTGTTGGTGTGCTTTAGTTAGGTTGTATCTGAGGTATAATATATTTGAATTTATTTTTTACTTAAGAGTAGGATTATTAATAGTTTTATCTTTTGATAAAAAAAATGATGCTGAGCATTTTTATCTTATAAATAGGAAGAGAGATCGAGCTGGGTCAAGAAACTCGAGAGAATTCGGCTTGTGTGTAGATGCTCGTTGCGTGGCGTCTCCGACAATAGACGCGAGAGAATCTTTGGGAGCCGTCTTTAGCGCCGGGGGAGTAGTATACCATTCTACTCTAGAGAGGTACTTTTCCATAAAAGAAAAAAAAAAAAAACTCTAGAGAGGTACTAAAACTCCCGAAGACAGAGGCATGGTGGACCTGCCGGTGTTTGGCCGCTCAAGTAACGCGATAATTGTCCGATAAGATGCCAGGCAAGTAGTTGTCGCCACAGCCTGTACGCCGCTGGCTCGGGCAGTGTACTTATTTTGTCCGTTCACTCCCTTACTACAATATTATTTCAGCTCTCACCACCAAATGACACACATAATGAACAAAAACATGCTTACGGGCGCATTAATTTCCGGCAGTTGATGAGGTTGAACAGCTGTTTTCAAGCTACGGAGTGATCACGAGGAAACCGGCAGGCATGCGGCATGTCATATCCGGTAGGTTGTTTCTCAGCAAAGAATTAAAATCAAATAGCTTTTCCAGATTAATTAAATTGATATTTTATTAAAAAAAATGTTATTAAGAAATTCTCTAGAGCGAGGAACTGCTTACATATATATATATATATATATATATATATATATTTCTTCTCATAAATGACACTCCTCCGTGGACGCGTTGGAAAACAGTCATCATCAACAAGGTGTGAAGGTGGAGCACGCGTTAATTAACAGCAATGATGTGAGAAGACTGAGAAGAATGCCATATATTTTAGGTTATCCCCCCTACTTTTTTATATGCATGTATGCCAAATTAACAACTGTATGATGTTGCTAATGGATGTTAGATAGAAATTAAAACAAATTAATTAAAGACGGATATAAAGAAGAAGAAATAATTTACCTCGACGAAAGTGTTGAATTTCTGAACGAGCAAGTCGGCAAACTGATCCGGAGTGTAGGCCGTATTAAGCAAGGGGTTGATGTAGTAGTTCTGCACGTAATCGCTGGTACCTGTAGTCACCACGTAGATGGACCCGGTGAACAGGGCCGTCGCATTGGTCCTCCCTGCGATCCTCTCCACCTTGGACCGGTAATCCTTGTAGTTCCTCAGTTGCTGCTCCAGCGAGATCACATTCTGCCAATTAATCGTTCTTATATTACTAAAATTAATCCAGACAAGTAGTTCATCACATCGATCGATCTACACCTGATCGGATCCAAGTGAATCTGAGTGGAAGTGATCGAAAGCACTCACATAGAGGATCGATGTACTTTCCAAGTAGCCGGAGGCACCGGAGGCGAAGTTGGCACCAGACAAGAGGTTCTTCCCCCTGGCCTGTTCGCTAAGATAGGCCGGTGGATATGAAGTGAACCCGAGGTTCTCCACTGCAATTAGAGATAAATATCGGAAACGTTAGTTTCAAGAGGCCATCTGAAGGCATTCCTTTTTCTTTTTCTTCTTTTTTTTTTTTTTTTTTTTCCTTTCCTTTCCTCATGCAACAACAACAAAGTCAGCTCAGACCACAACTTGCAAAATAAGCCAAGGCTGTATATATATTTATATACAGGTCACCTGCGAAGTCGGTGGCTATCTTGCCATTGCAAAACCTTCCAGTGGGAGTGTGGTGGATAAAATCTCTCCCATAAGGGGGGAAGTTGGCTTTGACGAGGGTGAGGCGGTGGTTGTTGTTCCCAACGTCGACGACCGAGTCCCCGAAGATGATGAACCCAGGGACCAGGCTCTGCCCTTGGGACATCCCCGCCAACCCGACCAATACTTGAGCCACCAACAGCAGCATCATCACTGGTCCACCCATTCCACCTCTTCTCAAGCGCCCATCGGTCTTTGGCTTTTCGGTGGTGGGGAGAATGTTGGGAGAAAAGATCTAGCTAGCTAGCAGTGCAGGATAGGAAAGAGGTGAAGGGTTGGGAAATAGCTAGGGAGGGGTGGTGCGATGGCGGTTGGAGACAGCTGGAGATGAGTGGGGCTGGGCTGTGGGGACGTGCAAGGGATCGGTAGGAGAGCGATGTAGGGAGTGGAGAGGGCACCCCCAGCTACGACTGCGAAGTAGTCGTTCCTTTTGCATTTGATAAGACGGGGGGTGGGGGCCACAATCATCCAAATTTAACTGAAGCAGGATTCAGAGGAATGTACGAGCTTTCATGCCGCATTATAAGGTAAAATAGATCTTGAACGGCTGTTTTTTATGTCCTAGAAACGTAAATTTACTGTAGGTGCAGCAGGGAAACTCAATTTGTATGCCATTTCTCCTTGGTTTTGATCTCTTAACAGCAACAACTCAAAGCTGCATTGCACACTGCACTTGACCCCATCGAGGGGGGAGACAGAATGCTATTGGATGTGATCTCTCTCTCTCTCTCTCCTCCCTCCCTCCCTCTCTCCTTTCCATTTGGTTGGAGCTATCCCCATATATCGAAGCGAGTGTTAAGAGCTCGAGAGGATGTTCCATGCATCTAATAGATTTTTCTTAAAAAATTATTTGATTGAGGATAACCTAGTATGAAAAAATAATTTATATATCAAATTATTAAATTTGATGTAAAAGATGTAAGAGAAAGATGGTAAAAAAAATTGATGGGCTCTATGCTTATTTTTCAGAAAGAGAAGATAAAATAAATATCATAGAGGATTGATATTTGGCAAATTCATAAGTGATGATAATCTATATTTGATAAAAATATCCTCAATAAAACTACATATGTAATCATTACTTTTGTAAAAAAATTAAGATGAAGATGACGCCTTGCAAAAAGATTATGTGATTATATCATCATATAAAATTAATTAAAAATAATATTATTATTTTAATATTAAAAAATATTTTATATTAAAAAATATATTTATAAATTTTATCATATTTTTATATAAGATTATCTTCAACCAAACGTAATAATCATTTTTTGATGTCATTTTTCATAGTAATTTTTTCACCGATCAAAAATAGTAAAAATTATTTTTCTTCATAATTATTTTTTAAAATAAATATTTTTTATAAATTATCAGATTATTTCATAATCTGATATATTCCAATCCAACGGACTCTAAAGAAAATCATACAATCATGGATAGCTCGAGCTAAGGCTTGAGATTAACTTCGAATTAAGCCCCAAGCCTGCGGGCAAGCATCCATGGTGCATATATGCGTGTGCACATGAGTGCTTGTGTGTATGTGGATTCACATACACGTGTGTGTATGTGCGTATGCATATGTGTGCATGTGTATGGTTGCTTGGGTGGGTGCATCTATGCATGCACGCATGCATGTGTGTGTGTGAGAGAGAAGGGGGGGGAGGCCAAATGGGTAGGAGAAGAAAGTGGTGGTGAAGGATGTTTCGCCAGGATGTTCGATTTGATAGTTTTCCCTTAAAGAAAATCACACCATCAATCATCAGAGGTATCAAACAATTCTAAATAGCGCGATGCAACAATCTAGGATGAAGATTAAATTAAATCGAGTCAAAAATAAATCTAGAATACATCAAGCTTGGCTCAAAAAGTTCATGCGTGCATGCACGTACACGCCCGTGCATGTTCACTCGTTCGTAGATGCAATGATCGATCTATAATATTAAAATCATTTCAATCTTAAATATTCATTTAATTTGTTGAATCATTAAGTGCCGATTCAAATTTGCATCAACTATTTCAATTCACGCTTGAATTGAGCTTGGTCCGAACTTAAATCGATCTCTAGCTCCAATTAAGATTTTCAAGCTGATCAGTTAGGCATATATTTGACTTAGTTCAAAATTATTCTTGAATTGAGCTCATAATAATAATAATAATAATAATAATCAAATCGAATTGATCGAAAGCAATTTTACACTGGGCTTGATCAGATCCAAGCTTGACTCGATCACACCGCTATCACCCATCATAAAAGTACACCATCAATAGAAAACGCTCGCGTCCTAAGGTGGAATGTGGAGAAGAATAGTCTCCAGCCAACAATATAAAATTTCGAATACACAGGTACCGCAGTTGCTAGCTAATAAAAATTCCCAAGAATATTCAATCACCAGAGCATAAAAAAACTGTGGAACATTTTTATTATTTGTTAACCGCCAGCCGAAACCTCCCACTTAAAGCAGCACATGTGGTCCCTTAGCCCAATACTCAATCAGTTAAATACAGCACAAACGAACAAGGAGTCATTGATAAGCTAACCGTGTGCAAGAGCGATACGAAGCTTCCGCATAATTTCTTCGGTTTGGGCCAATATATCTCCATTCTAGATTCCCCTCGGTGCGTAATCAGAGCAAACAAACCCTGATGCCATCGGACGCAGTTAATGACATAGTTCGATTTGATTTTTATTCACTGCATTAAAAGCTGATAGGCTTCATTGCTCGGCTCGTATGCATACTCGTAACCAAGATTGTTAGCCTTATTCTTGAATCGGTCGATATCCTCCTTTGGGAGTTGGATGCCAACCAACACTTACCGTCAAAAAGAAAAGAAACCAAAATACAAATTATAAATATAATGTTCTTTTGTTCTGAGTAAGTGCAAACGATACCTCCCCGATCTAACCAGCCCTTGCTTCTTTCTACAAAACAAGTCGAGAATTTTTGACTCACCGCAGGAAGCTTTCCTCTCCCTCCGTAACATTTCGAGCTGATGTAAAATTTAAGCGATGAGTTAGAAAGGTAAAAAACCTGAGCTCGATAATGAAAGAGGCTGATATTCCAACGTGGACCACAGGTATCCAAAATTTTCATAAGAGCACCCGGCCCTCTCAGAGAAGATAAATCGGCATGGTACTTCAACTTGGACATTTGACCTTTCCAAGGCCATGAAACATCATATGCAAGGTCATAAGGTAAGCCGGTGTAATAACCTAACAGAGATGACGATGAACAATCTAATTGTTAGAATAAAGCAAGAGAATTAAATTTTGCACCAATTCTTCCGACTTCGCATGGTTATATTTTTCAAAAACCATAATTCACCATCACATAATAAGGTAGGCATGGTCTGTGACCCATTCTCCATGAGATTTTTGTTAGAAATGGTGACAACATAAGGAGGTGCAAACATTAATTGTTGCATGTGAAATGAATATGTCTATGCGCAAGTGCACTTGCATGCATGAGCACTCATGCATGCATGCATATAACCAATACAAAATAAACATATACATGCAGCAGCTTTGTTCATACACATTTGTACATATATAGCCATTATCCACATCCATGCCTAAGGGCACGAGACACGTGCATACGCATAAAACACCAACATCGAAAGACAAGGGTATCCAACCGCACTGCTACGAAGGGCCTTGCTATATGCAGCCACCTCCTTGCAAGCCAATGTATCTGGCTCGCTGGCTTGAAGAGGACAAATCAACAGTGATCCCCTGGATCAACAGATGCCCCAATGAGAATGCAAATCTTAACCCCGTGCCATCTCATTTTGTAACTTCCAAGCTATCCCCATGCCCACAAAGAAGATCATCAGCCTGCAGATTGGGTGGCCAATGTTGTTGCTGAATGCTGACCACGGTTTCTATTGTTGGAATTCTGTTACTACTGGTGAGCTGTGAGATCTTTTGATAAGTGACCGTGGATGTGTTTGCACTAGATCAATTATCCCAGTTCCCAACAGATGAAGGTGTCATAGGGTTGGACACAAGTTAGGCATCTCAAAAACTCTAACTTATGCGGCAGCTTGAAGCCAACCCTGTAAATTATTATGCACCTAAACCATTCACAACAGGCCAATAGAAAAAATCCAGCATAGACTAGTTCCTCAAATTGTACAACATCAATTTCTAAGCCTAGACGATCAAATAGAGAATGCTAATAGAGAAACATACGAAGTATATCATCATTGGTAAGGCTGAAAGTTCCAAGCTGTGCAGATTTCATGCGCTCCACCATTGCCCCGAGTTCGGCATCGATGTCAAGTCCAACACTGCCATAGCAAATGCCAAAAGACTTAAAAATTAACAGACATATACATTTCTGCACTAGATTCATTATATGCAAAATAATGATTAAATCAAGAGTTGGTCTAACATTAAAGGACACTCAGAAGCAACAAAAAAAAGTTGGAAAATTCTCCAAAATGAAGAAAAATGGTCTCAAAGCATTCTTCTGGATTATAAACAGGTTCTGTAATCTCACTAAAATCAAGTTATTGCTTGCCTGTAAAAATGGTCCTCCTCAAGGAGACGACCTTCTTGGCCTCCCTGCTTGTACCAGCCCGAAAGTTATCATCAAGTTGCCGCTGAAGCCGGGCTACTTCGTTGTTGAAGGCACGAAGCTTTTGTTCTAACGTGGACATTCTGCCACTCCAGCCCAGTCGGTAAGTTTTATATGTGAGCTCAGCGTCATGCAGCTGCTTTTGAAGTACGGAGAATCTCGTCGATCAATCCCACTCAAATTGCGCCTTATCGGAGGACCACAGCGACCTCCCCTCCAGAAGTTGAATTTTCTCCTTCGCCGCTTTGAGTTGAGTCTCGAGGGAACTGATCTTCACCGTCAACGCACAAGATTTATCCCTTGCATTCTTCCGAAGTTCAGCCAGCTCCCTCTCGAAGCTCTCCTTTCGAATGCTGAAACTGAGTCCTTCATGTGCAAGTTCCGGAGGCGAGTGACCTTTTTGGTTGCCACTGAAGCATTCTTCCACAAAGCTTGAAGGTCGTTCTCTGTCTTCTTTAACTTCCTCTTCAGCAGATGGACTTCCTTCTTTAGGCCTTTTATTAAGGGTTTCAGGGGAACCCCCTGAGGCAATGGGTCAGCGTTGATAGGAGACTGCATTCAAGGTATAAAAAACGCTTAAAGGTATAGATAAAAAGAAATTCAGAAATGCACTTTCATTTAATCGAGAATTTTGAGTACAAAACAAAAAAGAAAAACGAAAAAAGCAAAATGTACAACTACTCGACGATTTCAACCTCGGAAGGAGCGACGGAAGATGGAGCCAAAGCACTCTTTGCTGCCTCAGAGTGCTCGAACAGGCTCAGGCACTTCTACGGTAGGTTCGGATGGACCGGACGCGAGCTCGGTGAAGGAAGGATCAACTGCGGCATCGGATGGTCTCACTTCTACGTCGTCGTCCTCCTCCAGAAATTCGAGGTCAAGTTCGGGGAACCTCCGAGCCACCTTGCCTTCACAGAGCTTGAAACCCTTGATGAACGCCTCCTGGTCGAATTCGATGTTCAGGTTCCGCATCTCATAAGAAGCCTTGAACACTTCCACGACCCGAGTCATCGCCTTCGAGACCGACTTCACCATTCGAGCCTACAGTTCGGCGATCTTATTCTCTGCTTCCTTCTTCCTCTCCTCCTTCAGGGCCAGTGCGGCCTTGAGTCCGGCTGAGACAAACTCCTCTTTTCGAAGCGCACCTTGGAGACTCCCGATGTCCACCGCCTTCTCCTCTGCAAGGTGCTCGACCTTGGCGACCCTCTCTTGAAGATGGCAGGTCTCGACTCGAAGGTCCTTCTGGATCTTTTGTGCTTCCACCTCCTGACGGCGCGCCCTCTTGATGTAGGCGAGTATCTGGTGATTCGACCGCAACAAATGATTGATGTTAAAAAAAAAAAGAAGAAGGAGAAGAAAAGAGAGGCTCAGAAGAGTGACGACGGACGGAGTCTTTATGACGTCATACCTAAGGCAGAGTTTCGATGGGAGATTCGAAGGACCGTCTTTTCAAACTCATTTCAGACTTCGAAAGCTTTGGTACCAATGCGGTAAACACCAAAACATCTCGTCCCGACAAATGCGGGAACCCAGGATTGGACTTCGGCAGTCGCCTTTTTTCTTTCTTCGAATTTTGAACTCGAGAGTAGGAGAACTATTGTTGGGAATAAACCCTGCTCCCGCCGAAGTCCAGTCTGATGCTTAGCCTGATGTAATTGATAATCGCACAAGAGTTTCGATCGCGAATTCTTTCTCTTGGGATCTCTCCAATAGCTGAGCCCCTTTCGAACCTCTCCAACAGCCGAGCCCCTTCCGAACCTCTCCAGCAGCTGGATCCCTCCATCGGACAAATTTTTCTTCAGGTCTCTCCTCCCACGGATCTACATGCAAATTTCTCTAGCATGCCTACTTCCGGATCCCCCAGCGGATTCACATTCGGATATCTTCGATAGACTTCCTTCAAAGACTCCTCTAGTCGCAGGACTCCCGAACTTCTGACAGTCATCCAGAAAGGTCTCTCCTCGAATCCGACTCCATGCACAGCACGAATCAACTCACACACAGATTGCCTTAGAGGAGTTCGAACTCCTCTAGAATTGATATAACTTAATGTTCTTCACCAACTGATGTCTACCCCATCCGAACTTCAACTATTAAATCTCAACAGACTGGCAAGTCACGACAAGGGATATCATTCTCGACTGGCAAGTCGTGACAACAGACACCATCCTCCGTAACAAACTTCGCGTGGCCTAAGCGGCCCACTACCAGATGGTTATGGCTATCGCTATCAGTTTGTTACAGGCTCCATCTATAAAAGGACCCTTCAGATACGTTTTCTCTAAGCTTTCTTTTTCTTCTCAATACTCTGCAACTTTCTTGACTGAGCACTCCATTTCTATTGGTCGAAAGAGCTAACTTGATCGTCAGAGGGTCTTGCCGGAGCCGCCACCCGCAGCTCTGGACGAGATTTGTTTTGCAGGTCATCGACAGCGACTTCGACTTCTCTGACTTCAGCACCTCTCCGACGACAACCAGATTTCGCACCAACATTATCATTACCAATAAGCTGTATTCAATTAAAAAGAAATCATTTCTAGCCCCATAATCAGTAAAATATGTACACATACTTTACAGATTCATCTTTCCAGTTTCAAATTATCAAGTCCTGAAACACTTGGTCCTACAAAATAACAATTCAATAAGTTGATCAGAACATAGTAATGTATTTAGGAACTTCAAAATATTATGCCACCCTTAGTTAATGTCTCATGAATAAAACTGCTCACTCCATCACCTGATGCTCGATATGACCTAATATTACGATAACATAAGATATTTCCATCAGTTTGTTTTCCATTAAGAAAGCATGACAGTTTATCTGTGAACTCTTTCTTTGTCTATCAGAAGGTCCGATGCAACAAATGTTAACATATTGATTCATTTGGCACAAGTGCTCCCATCGACACTTCTCAAGTGTGCGATGAATATCTACAACAAATACTGGAGAAAGCAAAGCCTGACGGTGTCACTATGTGCTCTATATGTGCCTGTATGTGCGCATCCAGCAGTTACCGAAAGATATAATCCTCAACAAGTACATAATGATATGTATGCATGTAATTATGCAAATGTGGATTTATTAATTCAAAAATTGACATGTATAAGTGTTTTGATAGAAAGTAATATAATATAACACAACTCAAAGCATCCCTGTAGCCAACCACATTAGACTCCAGGTAATCAACATTAGAACCAAGAGTCATGTACTAGGGTACCATGCTCCCTGTGGCATAATTTTTATAGGTGGCATGAGATTCATAACGATGCTTTTTTCAAGCATTTTGATGTAATATATTTCATAAAAATATCCATGAATCATTAATGAAAAGAAAGAACAAAGCTTAACCTTTATAGATGCACAAATAGCATCACGACCAACAAGAACCACTCCATCTATCAGTTCTTGGCATGAGCAAAATGTCTCTTCTCCAACTCCTTTAACAGCCACACCATCTGCAAATCCTCCCACTTGCTCTAGCATGACCCTTTGACCATGATACAGAGACAATGCCATGGCATTTGCATCAGAAGGCTCCACTCCAATGATCTTTACCTGCAGAGAAAGCTAAATTGAGTCAAAAAAAAAAAAAAAATCTAACAAAGGATCACCATCCAGATGAAGTACAATGCCTCATAGTGGCGCATCAATAAACATAAAACTAAACTACTTAACAATAAAAATTTCCTCTCTATGATATAAATAGAAATTTCATCTTAATGTTCTTGAAGAAGTAAATCAGATTATTTATTACTTAAGAAAAAAGAAAGAAAAAGTAGGATGAGCCCATATTCCAACTGAATTAAGGAAAGCTCATGAGGTAGAAATGCATCTTGTGAGCATTACACAAAGAACAGGATTATTCTTACTAGTTGTTTGAATAACGATAAATCTAAAAAATTATAAGATATGAAGGATATCCAGAGGCAAAACAGGAACTCTTAGATGAAAGAAAGACAAGTTTGGTTTAATCAAGGTTCACCCTACTGGACCGTCACACCTGGTGCTGCATGTATCATACAGCATCGGTAGCAAACCAATCCTCGGTACCATGGGCACATCGACTGTTGGCACCGCAAAACCAACCTACTCTGACATTGTAGCAGTATGCGTACCAAAATCGGTGCTGCCATAGCCCATGAAAGTGAAGTCCACTATATGGAACTTACGTGAACATATCAACGGTACTTGGATCCTTGCTATTACGACAGGATATCAATGGATACAGATGTAAAGAATAAAGTGATGCAATTCATTTAGAATCTAAACATGCTCTAACATTATATATATATATATATATATGAGAATGGATATTCTATCCCCTTTCATGGTGTGTGCACAACAAAAATTATTTGAAGTCCCTGCAACAAGATAAAAAGATGATACAGACCTCCGGGCGAACACGTTTTACATAAGCAGCTATACCTGCTACCAGTCCACCACCTCCAACAGGCACAAATATAGCATGTATTGGGCCTTTCAACTGGCGAATGATGACATCTGGATGATCAAAAGGGGGGATGAAGGTGCGACCTTCCTTCTCACCACGTTGCTTGGCATATAATTGGGCTTCATCATAAGAATCACCAACGAGAGAGACTGTTGCACCTATCCTCTCAACAGATTGCCACTGAAAACATCAAAAGATTAGAGGTGGGGAAGCAAAGAAAGATATACAGCAATCGGAACCCAAGAGATCCACCAAGAAAAAGGAAAAGACGGTAATAATCATGAAATGTTGAAGCAACCTTAATTTCTGGTGTGTTAACTGGCATTACAATAACAGCATCACAACCTAGTTTCTGAGCAGCCAATGCAACTCCTTGGGCATGGTTACCAGCAGATGAACGGATAACACCCCCGTCCAACTGATCCCTCGACAGCTTGGCCATCATGTGTTATATGCCCCACGCGACTTGAATGAGAAGACCTTCATATTTAGTCAACATAATCGTCACCTCCAAGCAATAAAATTGTGAGATGGAAACATGCATAGCTTGTATTTGCAACCAATCATACTAAGCAAGAGATGAGTAGAAGTGGAGAAAAGTGAAGGGTTTAGTTACCCACTCTGTCCAATCGGAGATTCGTGAATTTCATGACCGGAGCGTGTCCCATCCCTCGGGTGACAGCAGCTTACACGGCCCCAATTCTTCCGTTTCCGTAGTTGATTGGTACGTACATTGGGTGCCCCCTCCCGAAGATAAACTTGGCTGGCTCTGATGGTATCGGTGGGATTGGCTTTGTCATCAGGGGACAGGGATCATGGTCATGGAGGTAGTGCTCTTTACGCATGCTCCAGAACCGTGCCTTTATGCTGAGCTTCGTGCGGCCTGGTAAGCTATCTTGGTAGCCATTCAAATTCCAAATTGCTCTGAAATTATCTTAGAAATTAAGAGATCCTTCTGGATCAAGGAGACTAACTTCCCGTCCTCTTGTGTGTGAGATATATTCGACTCCTGCTGGGTTCACTCCAAGCTTTTCGGGTGGTCCATGTTGTGAGGGAAGCAAACTTCCCCACGGATTGGTTGGCAGGATCTCAAGTTTCTCCGCTCCCTCTCAGCTTCCGCGTGATCTCATGGCACTCCTTCAAATGGGACTCTTTGGGCTTCTGTTACGTGCGGGAGCCTAGTTTTTGTCCGCTTTTCTTTTGGTGTTTCGTGTCGTTGTTTCTTCTCTCCACTACTCACCAAAAATAAAAGCACTCATTTCTCTAACAAAACACCGTCTATTTATCTTTATGATAGAAAAACAACCATTATTTGCTTGCTTCAACCCAAAGGTTTTACAGGCTCATCAAGTAATGGTTGTTATTATCGGGTTCATAAATTCAAATAACTCGATTTGGCGAACGATCGATTAAACTCGTCGATCATCTTATGTCGAACGATGAATCGACTAGATCTTCTTGACATTCATTTTCTTTTAACCAAACGTCGATCAATTCACCGACTCTCGACCATCAACCGATCATTAGTCGGCGGACTTTCGATCAACTCTTTAAACCAAATGGCTGGGTGAATAGAAAACTAACTAACTATCGACATATATTCGATGTAACAAACATATAGTTGGTAAAAGCTATATTTTCGATGGAGAACGCGCATAATAGTTTCTCCACGATCAATCAATGGACATTAACTATTTCTTAATGCCGAAATATGCAGAATCCCTATCCCTTAATGTCGAAATATGTGGAATCCCACGATTTATAATCGTTACAGATGGTTACTATCATATTTATTTATAAAAGAAAGATAAATCGAGAGCACAATTCTAGACTAGAACTCTATCTATTTGAATTTAAATTATCATGTTCATTAATCCTCCATTGACTTAGACATCGGAGAATTTCGTCGAAAATATTTTCGATCAGTATGGACTTCTTTTTGCAGATGACTTTAACTGGCAACAGAAGTATTAGAGGATTGGATGCAACAATTATATTGAGTGTTATGATGGCAATATTAAGATTAAAATATAAACTTAATTAGCATCCTTATTTACTTAAACCAATAATTGATAATCAAACATAATAATATATTTTCAGCTAACATAAAGATTTATTTATGTATATATATATTTTTTAAATGAACATCTCTATCTATTTGCGCAAGCCACATTTATTCAAAGATAATGGTAGTTATTTCATCTGATATGGTTTTTTTTTTTTTGAAAAATATATAGCTTTATATAGATAAATAGTGAAAACAAGTTATTCATATAACTCAAAATCTCCATCAGTTAAAGTATGTAATTTTGTAGAAAACCCTAAAAAACCATGATTGTTTTCACGTGATAATAAAGACCTCGCTTTTATATCTCGTCGTTGCCAATGATTTTGGACCATATGCAACCACACTCGCGTAGCAAAACAACTTCTGCAGCATTTTGTTTGGCTATCACACGCTCTAATATGGCATGCTAACACCTTTGCATCGTGTGACTCCAGCGGTGCACAACTTTAACATATATATATATATATATATATATATATATATATATATATAGGTTAGGTACATGATCGATGTGGTAATGTTGGCAGGTTTGATTGCTGGTCATATTTTTTATCATAATTATCTTATTTTAGAAGACTACAATATTTCTCTACCTGACGGGCTGACTTGGGTCAACTTAAAAATTATTGATTATTTTTATTATTTTATAATAATTTTATCATAAAAAATTATAGAATTTCTAGCATTTCAAAAAATGCTCATAAAAATAAAAAAATATCATCCATCATATCTCCATATTTTTAAAAATACTGGATAAGCATGGGCTAATATGATATAGGAGATTGTTTCACCACACATCCTCGTATTCATAAAATATGAGGGATAAATATGATATGGAAAACGTATCCCCATATTTGTAAAATATGGATTAATATGATGTGGCAATTATATCCTCATGTTGGTGAAATACGAAGGATTTAGTTCTTTTGGCGATATTTTGAATAGATTTTTTCCAACATTTATAGAGTGCCTATGGGAAAGTGCAAGCATTGAAAAAACCACCTATAGCAGTTTTTTTAAATATTATTTTTTATAGTAACTCCTAATGTGGAAAATTTATTGCTTTTGGAGATACTTTATTACGATTTTGGTCAGCATTTAGAAATATTAGGAAAGGCATATATAATAAAATTTTTATTTATATTTTGTTGCATTGAAAAATGCAAAATTTTAATATTTATTATGGTCTTTCATAAGAGCTTTTCAGGATAATTTTAATAATATTTAAATCTACAAAAATAGTATATAAAATATTTATATTTTTTTAAGAATATATTTTCTGGTCTATCATTCATATCCATAAAAACCAAATATATATATCAAAAGTTGAATTTATTAACCAAAACAAAAGATGTTTCTTTAATGGTAATGCACAATAAATAATGTATATGAACAAATTTAATCATAACAACTATATTGAAAAGTTCTTATCAAAACTAACAAAATTATTTATGCTCAATGTCCATGCATGCGGTAATTGCAAATGATTTCTTCCACCAATCTTCAATAACTACCACCTACAAAATAAAGAAATGCATAATTAAGTTACGGTACATAGTTGTTTTATTTGTTAAAAAAATAAATTCATAGTAAATATATAAATAGTTTGTATTAGTATAATATAAAGGTTGAAGGCCATGTAATTGAGCATCCCTCTAGGAGGCTTTATTAAAAGCTCTCGAGGTATACATACCATAATAACTTGTACTTTTCAAAATTAATGCCGAAGTACTTCCTACCATAGTGAGTAAATCTTTACTAAGTAAAACTCCCCATGCAATAGATTTGTGGGGAAACTTATAGTCTTTCAAGACAACATCACTTCCAATCTATAATATTTACCGAGAAATAAAACAAATCCAAGGCTAAGAAAGCTTAATAGATTATAAGTATATCTATATAAACTAAAAAAAATAAATTAAAAACTAACAAGTGTTTATCTTACCTCAATAAAAATAAAACATTATAACTTTATTCTTTTTGAAAAATCCTACATCTAAATAGATAAAATCATTTCAATTTTACAAAAAAGATATAAATGGACTTGGGTTGCATCTGAACATATATAGAATATGCATTTAGAATTAGAAATTAAGTTGTTTAGTACTTAGAGGAATTAAAACCATATGTATGTACACGTATTAAGTAATTGGCTAACGTACTGGTTCATTTTGTCATAACTAACTTGTGCATAACATATTTTTATAAGCATAAAAATCAAATTAAAGAAGCTTATATATATATAAAATAAGACTAATAAGAATGCAAAAACTAAAGGTGTAACTAAATACCTAGTGGCATGTAGCAACATGGCAGTTTGAAGGAGATGAGTAATTTTTTATCGATGTCTCATCATGATCACTAGAGGTATCAAAATCCTATATTAAATAAAGAGTTCAGATTTATCTACACATTCAAATTAGATAATTAAGAAAATATTTGCTACAAGTAAATGTATTTGTCTAATATGAGAAGCTGTAGCATATATGTTAGCTTCAATCTATTAGTCTCGCATAGATTCTACCAATGCCTTTAAAACTGTTAATTGGACCTTGAAATCAGTATTTTCTTGTTGAATAGATTATAACTTTTTTTTTTAAAATTCATGAATCTCATTTGTAGTGTCTGTTTGCATCTTTGTCCTCTCTATAGAACCAGAATTTTTGCCCGAAAGATCAGCATGGCAAACACCTAATCTGTATGTTCTGATGTGACCGTATCTCTCCTTACCAAATACTTGAGAGAATACATCATTTGGGTCGACATTGTCCTCATAGTCTAATTGCAAATTGGTAAGCCTTTCAAGCTCTGCTTATAATAATAGTCATATAAATCTTAATTAATAAATCAATAAATTAAATAAGATCATTTTTTTTATTATTGCATTGGGTATAAGCAATTTTCTTTGCTAATTTCAAATCCACGAGATTAATTCCATCTTTGTGCTTGTGTTTTTCAATAAAAAACTTCAACTCTTATTGGTTCCTTTCCATCAATCTTTTTCCCTCGCTACATACAATTAACAAAGAAGTTAATGCTAATAAATAATAAGGGTATGAAAACAATAATTATGAAAGGATAATTTGCATGATGGGATTCATTGCCAAGGATAATTTTCAGTTATGATTTTTCTTTAATTTATTTTTGATAAAAAGATTCTTTATTGACTGCACATATCGGCAAACTTAAAAAAAAGTACGTGCCTTCTTAGGTTTTATACGGTGAATAATTAGTTGATCATGAAATGTTGCTATTTTCCATGTTGAAAAGGTGGCAGTATAAAACTAATGTTTTTTTTTTTTTTTTTAAATGCATGAAAACTAATGTTTAAGTGATTTAGGAAACTTCTTCGGATGAAAATCCCAGCATGGGCAAAAGATACCTTTCATTTTGACTAGCATCCGTTTGAGGGTGGCTATTGACTTTATTTAAATTTAATCCAACTTTAGGACCATAATAATTAGAATAGTTATCAACTCCCATTTATGATTAATTTTCTTCGATGACATTAAAATTATGTTTGTAAAATATTAGAGAAGCGTAAAGAAGATGGACAAAAGCTTTTGATAGGTAAGACTATTAACAGAAAAATTGCATTTGGATAATTAATGTTAGCTAGATCCGTCGTGCTGTCATGACACAACAACAGATGTCAACAGCCAAGTGTTCATATTATACGCTCTTGACCACTTGAGTATAAGGTAGCAGTGTCTCATCATCAGCCCTTTAATGAGCATCCTCACTAAGTCCATCAATTGACAATCCTAATCACCAATGGAGAAGGATCTAATTTTCTACCCTTCTTTGTTTTAATAGAGTAGTAAAGAAATGCACCTTAAGCATTCAATAAGGTCGCAAGTTAGAACATCTAATCTAAGAACTTGCTCTGAATTTTGGACGCACAAGATCCATTTTTATAAACTTTAACTCAATCCTCTGTCCTTATTTAGCCATCTTCTCTTGAATGAGATTCCATGTGAACAATTGAAATATGTTTAATTATAACATAAACATTGGCCATATTATCGTCATATAGCTCTAACATCAAGTGCTATCAAATTTTCAATTGAATTATTAAAAATTTAAAAAATAACAATCTGAAATCTATAGATTAAAAAAAAAAATCATTAGAAAAATTGTAAGATTATGAAATTCATTCATATGAAGCATGTATATGATTAAATATAAAATTTTTATGCTATAGATGCATCAATAAGTCAAATTTTAAAGAATTCTCGAGGCCCTAAGGCATCAACTAAGGTTTAAATGAAAAGATAAAGATAAGATTAGGATTCATACTGATAGAGATCAAAGATATTCTAAATTGATGCATCCTACTCATGGATGTAATAGCAGAAATCGTGATAGTATGGGTGCAACTGTAGATGGTGTGATCACTACTTCATAGAGGAAGGTTTGTGCGATGAAGTCTACTTTTTTTTCGCAATGGATGAGAGATGGACGTCTATGTAATATATCACGGGATGTGTTTGTGCGCGTATTCATGCTTCTCCCAAGTGCCTACCTTCTTCCTCTCATGACATCCTGGAATTGCGTTCAGGGAGCCCGTCCATTGTTACGGCACATCAAGGATACCTCCATGCTTAAGGGCAGCTAGCCGATTGGCAGGCTGTACGTGATGGGACCTTCGGCTATTAAATGACAACCTCCCTCTCCATGTCTCATCGTACAGGCCCATGCCTTCCCGCATTTTTATAATTATAATTATACGGGAGACATGCATGCTTCCCTTCCGCCCAACAAAAATAAGAAAGAAAAAAATTAAACTCGAAACGAACTCCAAGTTATGGTAGATTTGCTCGGATATGCATGCGTTAAGCTCCTACGGTAAAACAATAGAACATGTGGGTTGAGAAGGCCCAGATTCATCTGCATGGGCGTGACCCCGTCATTTTTCACTCTTTTTTTTTTTTTTTTTTGCTTCTGCAAGCAAAAAGATTACAAGTTGTATAATAATTCAAATATTTTTTTTAAAAAATAAATTGTACTTCCAATAACTCCTACTAAGAACGAGCGCTTTGGAGAGAATTTAGAATGCAAAATTTTGGTCCGTAGAATGTCGCCTACCGGCTCGAGAGCCAAAGCAATTAAGCATCTATCAGATGGGGCAAAAAAAAGAAAAAATAGAAAAAAACATAATATAGGTGAGAAAATATTTTTTAAACATAAATATGAAGAAAAAAATGTAAATATGAAGCTAACAAAACATGGGCTCCTTGCTATATCAATAACACTCTAGCTAACGGTGAATAGAAAATCTAAAATTGAGAGAGAAAGTTTCATTTCACAAATTTTTTTTCTTTTTTTCTTTAATTTTTTAATCGGAGTCGCAACAAACATTGCACAGCTTACAAGATTGTTCGTAAAAGCTTTTAATAATCCAAGTTTTAAAATATAGGAAAAGAGACTTGTTCCCTTTCTCTCCAATTTTTATCTTTAAAACATTTATATGTATGTATAAATATTATTGGAAAGAGTGTTGAAAAGTATTATCAAAGTGGAACTATTAATGAAATAGATAAAAATGAGCAATAATGGCCTTCCCAGAGGGGAAAGGAGATATTAATAACATTGAAATGACAAGAACAGCTGGAGTGATACCAGTATAATAAATTCAAAAATCAAGTTAATGACATACCGAATGAATGAAGAAAAAATTTATTAAAAATATATATAATTGATATATATGCAAGCGGCAAATTAGACTCGAAATGCCCTTCTCTAATGCAAAATTACCAAACAAGTGTGATTTGTAAGTAAACCAACAACCTCATAAGATGGCACTATTTTAAAATATATTTAAAAAATATAGTGATCGTGCTTGAGAGATTGAAAAATATTTGATTAGGAAATGAGGTGTTCACCTCCTATAATAGTTATCATCAATTTTTTTTTAGCTTGTCAATTTATTTATTTAATGACATGCATGCTCGGCTTTTTATAAAGAAAAAAAAAAGGATGGATTAATAAAAAATAAATTTTAATTCATAAAAAAATGACATCATTAGTCGTATCATATCATCTTCTTGAATTAAATAAGTACGTGCTACATTCTATGCAAGTGCTGCCGATCTTAGAAACTCTAATCCTTTATCCACGCGCAAGAGTGCATACATGGAAATAGAAATAGGTAAAGGAGGCTAAATAATGGGAACAAAGACCGGGTATGAGCTCGAAATAAATCAGCTAAAGTTGGGATAATTATGGTGATTGAATTTATTTTTCGTAGATCCAACCCGCCGCACTCCACCCAGCCGCCCAAGACTTATACTGCATCTCTTCCGTACTGTTCTCCGTGCCGTGCAAAGCATGGGATTGGATATATGCACGCATCGATGGAATGCATGACATGCTTCTCATGGGCATCGAAAAGGTCGGACGCGCTTATTAACCATGCGGCCCCATTTATCAGCTTTTTTTTTTTTTTTTTTTTTTGAAGGGAGGCCGTATTTATAAGCCTAAATCGTTGCTACTCGTTATTAGTTATTTACTGGCCTATATAAAAAATGAGATTTTTTGGTGATAAAATTGCCCCGCAATGGTGGACATAGGTCAGTCGGGCTGTTGTTTCGAAATCCTTGTCGTGACTCGTGTCTTTCCTTTGGTGATTGATTAATGTTTGCTGGTTATTTGGTTGGGCAGGGGGAGAGGAGGAGTACAAAGTGACGATTAGGCTTGCCGGGCAGGCTGATCTCCACCATCTCCAACGGTTCATACGTGGGAGGCACATGGACGCTCCGCAGGAGACCATCCAAGCTGTCGATGTGGTTTTAAGGGAATCGCCTTCAATAAAGTAACGTTTTTTATTCCTTTTCTTTCGTCCGTCTCGCGAGAAAAGGCCTACCGAGCTTTTCGACCTTTTGCTCGCTGCACTTACACTACTGTGTCAAGGTCATTCTTCTCTCGCATGTTTGGAGATCCAAAGGAAATAGGGGATGGCGTCGAATGTTGGAAGGGTTACCATCAGAGCCTTCGGCCGACGCGGATGGGACTTTCTTCGAACATTGGTAATATATTGTTTTTTTCAATGCCAAGCTTAGCGCTATGTCTGTCCCTGGGATTGCATTAATGCATCACTTAATGCTGGCATCTCACGCCTAATCACAGACACCGCTGCAACATCATTTTATAAGTCCGTACCTGTTGTAGACTTCCTAGTTGAGCATCTTAACCTCCGAGATGTATCGAGGCCCTTATCTGACTCAGACCGTGTCAAGGTACACATCCTGTCTGCTGATCACTGCTTATTGATTATTGCAGTAAGCATTCTTTAATATATATATATATATTTTTTTATCACATTTTATTGCTTCAAATTTGTAGATGAAGAAGGCTCTGAGAGGACTAAGGATTAATGTCATTCATAGGGGAGAATCAAGCATACGCTATAAGATCACGGGGATAACCTCCATGCCAACGAATCACTCTTTCTCTCCATTCTTCATACTCTTTGGCCTCTTCTGCATTCCTTTAATGTTAGGATGTGAGAATGCTGCATTTTGTTCAGGTTTGCCCCTGAAGAAGGGGCAGCAAAGATTTCAGTTGTCCGGTATTTTAGACAACGTTACAACTACATTCTTTGCAGGAAGTTATTGCTTTCGTTCCATAGAGCGACAAATCGGAAGCCTTACAGAATAATATTCTACAGGTTTTAACGATATTAACCTATCCGCTGGAACTTTGTTCTTGTGTCATACAATAGGGATGGTGTTAGCGAAGGTCAATTTGCCCACATATTGCTCCATGAAATGGATGCCATAAGGAAGGTAATTCTTATTTTAAAAAATAAGAATTATAAACATGCTTTGATCCCTAATTGTGTTATTGCTTTGCGTGTGCATTCTGGGCTTGTGCCTCGTTAGAGGATGGGTATCTTCCTCCCGTAACATTCGTTGTAGTACGGAAGAGGAAGAGGCATCATACTCGCCTGTTTCCTCAAGTCCATGGGGATCGAAATTCAACAGACAGGATCTGTTGATATTGTATGCTTGGAGCAGGAAGTGACATCATAATCCTTAATTTGCTCAGGAACTGCGGTGGACACAAAGATTTGCCACCCGACAGAGTTTGACTTCGATCTTTGCAGCCATGCTGGCATACAGGTGATCATTTTTATTGTAAATACTTGTCCAATCAGGTTTTGTCTAGTTAATTTGTTTCAGACCGACACATTATCATGTACTCATTTTTTTCGCTGATGAACTGTGGATGCTGACTAACAATTTATGTTATACGTGAGTTAAACTTGGATCACCTCTTTACATCTTGAAAAATATCTTGTTAGTTTGGCTGAAATTTATAGGTTTTTTGCTTGCCTTGCTTCTCAGTGTTATGAGGATCTTGCTTCATCAACTTTGTCCTTGATTTGTCTGCATGTCTCATTGTTTTGTTGCTTGTGAAATGCAGCTATGCTCGCTGCACTCGATCTGTCTCAGTCGGTAGGTTCTGTAGGTTGCTAATCTCTAGCATGCTCTTCGTGTTGTCTGCTATCTTACATTTCATGTTTTTTTTTTTTTTTTCCTTTGCACGGTTCCTCCAGCATACTATGCGCATTTGGCTGCTTTTCGAGCAAGGTATTACGTAGAGACTGATCTCTCTGATGAAGGATCAACATCGGTTGGTGGGTCCAAGACTAGGGAGAAGCCTAGCTTGGTGCGCCAGCTTCCGCGGATCAAGGACAACGTCAAAGATGTCATGTTTTTTTGTTGAAAGGCTCGTTTTTGGCCTTGTGGCCAATTTTTTGTTGGAGATGGTTATTAGAAACGGATGACTTGATCTTGTCTTTGGATTCTACATGCTTTGTTATTTGTTCTCTTTCGTATTCGGTTCATCTTTCCAACTTCTTAACAACGTTTACTTCTTCACATAATTAAGATCTGTATTGCGTCGCCCAGCAACAAAGTATGGATGGTGGGAGAAGGATTCTTTTTTCAGTATCTAGACTATCAGGCATTTTGTAACGTCAGCGCCAGAGTGACAAGCTGGTCGTTGGCTCTTAATCATTGGGTTGGGCGGAACATGGCTTCGGTGTTTAGTTTAACAGAATTGGGTGCAGTGAGACTGGCGCTTAGAGTCCGAGATGGGGCAACACCCGCTGCTGCTGCACCGGTTGTCTCCTTTGATTAATTGATGGTTGTGATATGTGTTCATGGTACATGGCATGGGATGGTGCCGACGTATGGTTGGAAGGGGATTATTCATTTAAAGAACAGTGTGACTGGATGTTTGCAGTTACTAAGAAAGCTGCTGAGCTGAAGGCTATTGTCTCAAAAAATGTGAGACTTTTCAGCTTTTACTTCGTGCTTTCTTGGCCATGGACTCCACACGATCTCCTCGTCAGAGTCCGGAGGGGGAGCTCCGGCGGCTGCAGGATTCTTTCATCATCTTCCGATGAGGATGGGGTTCGGTCCTTGGTTTTCGCAAAGAACTTTGGATCTGTTGTACAGGTAATCTACCCATAGTGGAGTATGAATACAACCAGCAAGTCTCCAGGTATATAAAAGGTGCGACAAATGAGACGAAAGTAACCCAATTCAGCCAACGGCATGGAGACATCGCTCGCCGAAATGAAGGAGCAATTGGGTCTTCCAATCGGAAATCCGAACACCACCGTCAATAGCTAGCGAGCTCCGCTATCCACCACATTACCATCAAAGTTGGTATTGATGAAGCCAGGAAGACTCCCATGTGAGAGGAGAGGACTCAGATGCTGTTGGGTGGGGGTTCCAAGTTTTCCACGCCATCCAAGATCTCACCTAATGGTGTAACAGTGGCTAAATTCAACTGGGCTTGAAGCAATGTTCTCAAAGATATGTATATATATATATATATATATATATCTCTGACCATTCCTAATCCTAGCCTTGCATATGTGCAATACAGCAACCAAGAACCGCAGAGTAACTCCCTCTTCCCGTCGCTTTCGATCTCCATCTCCAGCATACACATCGACTTCTGATGACACGCGTTTCACGTGCAGAGACTAATGACTCTAGCCACGTACAAACAAAGAGAGACGAGCACAAACATGTGAAAGCCTGCGGTGATTGACTCATGCAGGGCCCGAATGAAAAAAAAAAAGTTTTTTTTTTTTTTTCTCTTCATGCATGAGCCAATCGTGAAAACTCACCGCAGGTACTTTTCGTATAAGCATTAGCTAGGACCCAACCGCAACCATAGTACAAAACAAATAGAGAGAGCCAGACAGCAAAGCACTGCGACTTAGGTATCAGCTAAAGTTCATAGTTCCCCCCTCTCTCTCTCTCTGTCTGCAAGGTAGTGCTTCAGTAAATCATGAACCTCTGTTTAGCAAGTGACGTCCAAAAGACGAGCTCCATCAGCTAGAACAGTCTACAACAGTCGCAGACGAATCTGACCGTCTTCCAAGTGCAGTAGAAATCTGCAGCCTCGAGTGCTTGGTTGCAGCTGCTGCCCTGAGGCAGCGGAAGAAAAAGAAAAGAAAAAAAATATTTTGGAGGACCCTAGTTACAAGGGACTTCTTACCAAGGAAAAATATTTTTTGCTGGGGCACTGGTTTCCATGATGCATCATGACTAAGGTTTCCTTTTGGACATCTTTTTTTGGAACTGATGTTAGATTAGGTACTGTTGGTACAGAATCTGATCGATGTCGGATCGAATTGCTAATAAGAAAGAGGTTGCCGTCAATGATCTGTAAAATAAAGTTTCGTCCGAAGTCGATGATGGTGGCTCCGGTAGAATCCTCCGACGATCAAATCAACTCTTTCGACCAACAGAAATGGAGTGCTCAAGAAAGAGTTCGACAGAGTTTCGAAAAGGAGAAGAGAGTTTAAAGAAAACGTATCTGAGGATCCCTTTTTATGGACGGAGCCTGATTGATAGTGACAGCCATATCGTCCGATAGTGGACCACTCGGGGCTGCATGGGATTTGATACGGAGAGAAGGGTGTCGTTAGATTGATAGTGACAACCATAACCATCCAATAGTAGACCGCTCGGGACCGCATGGAATTTGCTATGGAGAGAGGGGTGTCGTCAGACTGATAGTGACCGCTCGTTGAGATTTAATAGCTGTAGTTCGAAGGAAGCAGGCATTGGTTGGTGAAAAATTTTGACATATATCAATTTCAAAGGAGTTCGGACTTCTGAAGGGAATACGTCTGAAGGGGATCATTTGGAAGGAATACTATTTAAAATCTGAAAGTAATCCACTGGAGGAATTCAGATGAAGTTTGGCTGAAGGAGAAGTTCGAAAGGAGTTCGGCTCCTGTAGGAATCTGATTGAAGGAGAGGTCCGGAAGGAGTTCGACTCCTGGAAGAGTCTGACTGAAGGAAAAGTTCGGAAGGAGTTTGGCTCCTTTAGGAATCTGACTGAAGGAGAGATCTGGGAGAAGTTCGGCTCTTGTAGGAATCAGACTGAAGGAAAAGTCCGGAAGGAGTTTGGCTCTTAAAGGAATTCGACTGAAGGAGAGATCCGGAAGGAGTTCAGCTCCTAAAAGAATCTGACTGAAGAAGATCCAGAAGGAGTTCAGCTTCTATAGGCATTCGACTGAAAAAAAAGTCTAGAAGAAGTTTAACTCTTATAGGCATCCATCTGAAGGAGAGATTCGGAAGGAATTCGGCTCCTGGAGGAATCCAAATGAAGGAGAGATCCAGAAGGAGTTCGGCTCTTGTAGGCATCCGACTGAAGAAGAAGTTTGAAAGAAGTTTGGCTCCTGGAGGAATTCGACTGAAGAAGAGATCCAGAAGGAGTTCGGCTCCTGTAGACATCCGACTGAAGGAGAAGTCCGAAAGAAGTTCGACTCCTGTAGGCATCCATCTGAAGGAGAAGTCCAGAGGAAGTTCGGCTCCTAGAGGAAGTCCAAAAAAGAAGTCCAAAAGAAGTTCGGCTCCTATAGACATCCGACTGAAGGAGAAGTTCGGAAGAAGTTCAGCTCCTGTAGGCATCTATTTGAAGGAGAGGTCCGAAAAAAGTTCGGCCGTTGGAGGAGTTCAGCCGCTGAAGGAGTTTGGCTAAGGCTCAACTATTGAAGGAGTTCGGCGGGGTTCAACCATTGGAGGAGTTTGGCTGGGGTTCGATCGCTGAGGAGTTCGGTCGGTTGAAGGAGTTCGACTAAGGTTTGGCCGCTAGAGGAGTTTCATTGGAGTCCGACTGCTGGAGGAGTTCGATTGGGGTCTGACCACTAGAAGAGAATTTTCGATCGAAGCACTTCCATGATTACCAGTTGCATTTGGCTAAGCATCAGGTTGGACTTCAACGGGAGCAAAATTTATCTCCAACAATAGTCCTTCCACTCTCAAGTTTGAAATTCGAGAAAAGAAAGTACAAAAAAGGTAACTACCGATATCCTCTTTCGAACTCTGCACCCATTTAGGTTGAAGCTCGGGGGAGACCTTATCTCCAATCGAGGCTGAAAAATATCTTATCTTCGATCGAGGTTGAATAAGATCTTATCTCCTATTGAAGGATTGGAGCTCGGAAGAGATCTTATCTTCAGTCAAGGTTGAAGAATATCTTATCTCCTATTGAAGTTGACGTTGAAACTCGGGGAAGATCTCATCTTCAAAATTTTTTTTCTTTGATCTGAATTAGATCTGGGATATTTTAGATCTGATTTTTATTATTTTAATAATTAAAATAAAATCTAGATATAAAACATTCCAAATCCAATTCAGATCAAAGAAAAAATATTTTGAAATATATCTCTTGATCCGATCAGATCTGAACGAACTTGATTCAAAAAATTAAGATTTTTCTTCAACTGGTATCAGAGCCAAGCATCCAACTGGATGCAGAAGAAACCGTAAGGTTAGACTCAATAACGAGCATACCTCCAGAAGGACCTTCCTTCTTGTTCTTCAGGGTGGCCAGGTAAGTAGGGCAGTTCCGCTTTCAGTGGCCGTCGCTGTTACAATGGAAACATTTTTCTTTGACATCGGCCTTCTTCTTCTTTGCTCCTTTCATCTTCTGCTTTTTCGCAGACTTTTTTTTTCTTTTCAGAAGATTTTCTTTTAGAAGAAGTCCGTTCCATAGCAAGAACTGAGCCTTTAGAATCCTTGACTCTTTATAGGAAAATATTTTGTTAGATATATGTGTCCTAGAAGCCAGAATTGGCAGACACTTATAATACACTTCTAGGAGCAAAATTATAATTTTGACTATAATAAATAAAATAGATTATTTTCTATCACATATGTGTATCTAGTGTCTGTGATACATCCTTTGAGTTAATGGTAATGATAATCCATATTTTCAAGAGTTGAAAATTTAAAACATGAATAACCATTATTAACTCATAAAATGCTTCCGACCATAGGATCATCATGAGGATGGTGATTGATCCGGAAGGTTGGTGTACAATCGCTTCTCTTTAGTAGATGAGTCTTGAGTCTACGGTGTGGAGACACCGGAGTGAGAGTACAGGTACTCGTTAGAGAATGAGGGCACTGAGCGTGACCACCTCGAGTAGTCATTAGGAAGTCTACCTTCTCGTCAATGACTGACTCGATGCTGCAGTGGTGTGTCTGATTCTTTGACCTGAGGTGCATCGGTAGTTCACCTTGAGGGTGTTATAGTTTGACTACACCATTACTCGGTCTCCTAGCCATTCGGAATCCTGAGGTGTATGTTGGCTATAGCATGTTCATTGTAGGAACTGGATTGCATCAAGATGGAATCTATCTACCTCGGTGGTAGAGGAGCAGCCCTATGATGATCATGAGAATCAAGTCCAGAAGCCCATGGCCATGGCAGAGTGAAATAATAGAAAGAGTTTCTATTTAGATTTTCACATCGGACTTGAATCGAATGATTACATCATATGACAGAAACTAGGGTTTGACGAGTTCACCTTAACCCTAATCTGATCGGGCTCAAGATAGAAGAACTTAATCACACAGGTAGCTGCACCAAGAGGTTCGCATTCAGCTCTGATGGGTTGCCACCATATACTGCTAGGTGTCACTGATGGATTTTGGGAGCAATTAGAATGATTTAGATGATCGATCATTCTAGCTGTTCGAATCAGAAGAGAGTTCTAATCCATCGAAAGGAAGTTTCGATGATGTCGATGATAGAGATCATGACATATCCCATTATCATACAGAACTGAACCTAACTTAATTGGATCACACAAACAAGGGTTTGAATCTGGTGATCATCAATTGAACTGATCCAGTTCAATTGATCTGAATGAGATTCAATTAGGTTCAAGAAAATCGTGCTAGCACTCGATTGAACCTAACGTTCTTCTTTTACTATCATAAATAGTTGTCCTGACTGAGCCAAAGAAGTTTGTGCTCGATCAGAGGCCTTCACTTGGTCTGACTGGGGAAGCCTGTCCAGGTCAGAAAAAGGTTGTCTTATTTTATAAGATAATATCCTGCCATTTTTGGTCACCTGCCATTTTTGGTCACCTACTATTTCTCGTCCTTTGACTTTGGTCAAAAGTTGACCTTTGACTGGTCAAATGTTGACCATTGACACTTTGACTTCTGTCCATATGTCATGCACCTATTGGAGAGCTGGTGGGGGCTTGTCCCCCTACCAGAAATCTGGCAAGGAGGAGGGCGCACGCCACCCTTGGCGTGTGCCCAAGCTGGAGGCGCCCAGGAGTCCCTATTGGACAGGGACTCCATCTCCTTTTTGGATTTCGATTAGACTTCTCCTAAGAACCAAGTTTGACTGGTCTTAGGTGCCATCTAAGGAGGAATCCAAGGGACTCTATTCTCACCAATCAGATTTAGATCTGATTTCACAAAGGGTTGTGATTGGTTGGGAAGAAGAGGAGTTGGATCACGCATAGTCTATAAATAAGACCCTGCGCCCAACTCAAAGGAGAATCTGAAAATTGAGAATTCCCATGCCCCAAGGCTGGTTCTCTCCTCCTCCTCCATGCCAAGCCCATCTTCTCCCTCTCCTCTCCATGTCCCAAAGTAGTTTGGGATCTTGGTTGGTGCAATCCAGATGAGAGAAAGGCGACAGAAAGCTAGAAGGCTGCGCTGCTGCAAAGGACAACTGCTGATCTTCGAAAGGTATTTTGAAGATCCTCCAAATCAGATCCAGATCTAATTTTTGGAGATGTGATAGAGAAGAAGAGGATCTCTAGATCCAGCCTGAGTGGATATCGATAGAGGCCAGGCACTTGCGTGGCTAGATCCAGAACCTTCCGCTGCTTACAGGATCATCAACGGGTAATAGGATTACCCTACATCAAGGTAAATTAAATTTGATTTAATTTATCTTAAATTTTATTTTTATTATTAAAATAATAAGAATTAGATCTAAAATATCTCAAATCTAATTAGGATCAAAGAAAAAATTTTTTTGAAATATATCTCTTGATCTGATCAGATCTGAACGAACCTGATCCGAAAAATCAGGATTTTCCTTCAACTGGTATCAGAGCCAAGGTTCTAAAGTATTTAGATCTAATTTTAAATTTATTTTAATTAAAAAATAAATGATTTTAGATGTCACATGAGATGTGATCAGATCTGAAAATTAGAAAAAATTAAAATTAAATGATTTGGATCTAAGATTAGAAAATATGCATGACTAGTTCTAAAATAGAATAGTTCTATAGAATAGTCTTGCATGTTTTTAATTTAATTTGATTAAATCATATTTTAGATCTATTTATTTATTATTTTTTGATATTATAATTATTATAATAATATCTAAAAAATAGTAAATAAAAATTATTTAATTTTAAATATCATATGAGATATGATTGATGCATGTCTAGACTAGTTGTAGAATAGTTCTACATAATTATCTAGATTAGAGTTTATTTTGATAAGATCAATTTAAATCTAATTTTTTAGATTATTATGAGATAATTTAGATCTAAAAATATGCATGATTCGATACATGAGATGTATGCAAAATATGCCATGATTAGATCTAATTTGTATATGAGATATATGATATAGATCTAAAACTGTTTTTTGTAGTATTACATGTTCCTGATTAAGGCGTTCCTCTTGGCCGTCCGATCATAAGAACGAAGAAGGATTTAAAGGCCCTCTCCTTCCATCCGATGGGGTGTTCTTATGATGTGTAGGGGTGCTGCGCACGTTCGTCCTTAATCAAAAATCCAAAACTTACTTTCTGCAAAATCCTAGATCCTGAAATCCTAGGATTTATTGTGCATATTTTATTTATGAACCCTACTTAATTAAGAATTAAGATTATGAAATATTAATTAGGTCTAAAATTGAGAATTTCAGATCTAAGACATATTCATAATACTGGGTTCGGGCTTGGGTAGCTCAATTAGGTCTAAGCGGTTGATCAAACCGAATCAAGAGTTGGTTAGATGGGATCAACAATGCTTAAATTGACCAGCCTAATAGGATTAAGTCTGGGTCAAGATCGAGTCACGATCAAGCAAGACCTAATTAGGCTCAGAGGTTAGAGTCTGGATTGTAGGCTAACCCAATTGGTTCTGACTCAATAATTTGGTGTCTAAGGTAAGTTTGGCACATACGATCCGACTGATTTTTAATTGGAGAGCTACTCGATCCTGAATGCATTCTTGTACGAGTTAATGGCATATCCCTTCCACCGGTCTCACTTACCTGGCCATATCTGTTGACTCAGTTCTGATTTGAGGTGGTCAATAATCCGAGCTAACCCATGCCACTAGGTTAGTCATAATTGTTATGACTATGACAAGTCTAGTTTAATGAGATCCTGAATCAATTCTCCCTAAGAAAAGATTAAGTCTGAGGTCTTCCACCATTGTAGATGTGCGGGCCCTTCCCGGGGTTGATTGTTCTCGACTGGATACAGTGGCTCAGTTGCACCGAAAAGATGCAACCATGTCTATTAGGCATTGGATGCTATGGGCTGGAGGATGAGTTGGGCTCAATATTCTGGATACGGTGAGAGACTCAATTAGGAATCCAGTCTATGCAAATGGTGGGTCTGACTTAACTAAGGAGTGGATCAATATTCTGGATACGGTGAGATTCATGAATTAGAGATCAAGTTTGGGTGCACCATGATTAGAGAATCATTGAACAAGAGTTGTTCACTCATTGGCTAACCCATCACCAATAACTGTTAGGTGAGGTGATGAGTCAGTTGGTGAGACCGCACCACCCACTAGAAATCATTAATCATGGAGATTTTTGCATCTCTACAGAGGGAGTGTAGGGATCCAAGAAAATAGTGGAAGCTAATTTATTTAAAAATAAAATCTCTAAATAAATTGGTCAAGTCATAATTATAGTATCTAACTAGAATCTTTGACTCTCTACAGAAAAATGTCTGCATCCAACCCATTAGCACGTATCCTGGACACACATAGACTGACCGGACCCAATTATAAAGATTGGCTCAGGAACTATAAAATCATTTTGGGTTCTGAGAAGTTAACCCATGTATTGGACCAGGACCCTCCCACCTTACCAGTCCGTCCATCCACTGAATAGAGAGCGTCTCTAGAAAAAATGGATAGACGAAGATAATAAGGCCAGATATTACATGTTGGGCTCGATGTCTGATGAGCTCCAGCACCAACATGAAGATATCGGGACTGCTCGCCAAATGTTGGCTCACCTGCAAGAGATGTTTGGTGAACAGAGTCGCGCAGCCAAGTATCAAGTCACGAAATGATTTTTTAAGGCTAAGATGCGTGATGGGCAGTCAGTCCAAGATCACTGTCTGATGATGATCAAGGACTTGGAAAGAGCTTGAGAAGCTCGATGTGAAGTTAGACTTGGATCTGTAGAACGATGTTATTCTGCAATCCTTGACTGATGCATATGGGCAATTCATCATGAATTACCACATGCATAAACTTCAAAATTTCTTGGCCGAATTAATGAATATGCTGGTCACCGCTGAGCTTTCTATGAAAGATTCTAAAGGCTCAGTTCTTGCTATGAAATGGACTTCTTCCAAAATAAAGTCTTATGGAAAGAAAAAGAAGTCTGTGAAAAAGCAGAAGATGGAAGAAGAAAAGAAGAAGAAGGTAGAGCTGAAGAAGAAGGCGATGTCAAAGGAAAGTATTTTCATTGCAACAGCGACGGCCACTGAAAGCGGAACTGTTCTACTTACCTGACCACCCTGAAGAACAAGAAGGAAGGTCCTTCTGGAGGTATGCTCGTTATTGAGTCTAACCTTACGATTTCTTCTACATCCAGTTGGGTGCTTGAGTCTGGTTCTAGTGCTCATCTGTGCACTTTCATGTAGAGTCTTGAGGATAGTAAGAGGCTGAGGGATGAAGACATGATCCTATGCATCGGTAATGGAGCAAGAGTTGCTGCAGTGGCGGTGGAAACATACCCTCTTCGATTACCATCTGGTTTAGACTTAGTTTTGAAAGACTGTTATTATGTGCCTGCAGCTAGCAGGAATTTGATTTCTATTTCATGCTTAGCACTAGAAGGCTATGTGATTACCTTCTTTAAGGACCATTGTAACATTCTTTATGAAAGAAATAAAATTGCAAATGGTTTTCTTATTAACGATCTTTATCAGCTACATATTGATGTACCTATTCTAACTATCGAGCAAAACGTGAATGCCAAACGACCTAGGGATAGTCCAAATGATAGATATCTATGGCACCTGAGATTAGGTCATATAGCAGAAGATAGGATCAACAAATTAGAAAAAAATGGGCTATTGAGTCCATTGACTTTCGAGTCATATCCAACTTGTGAATCTTGTCTTCAAGGCAAAATGACTAAACTCCCTTTTGTAGGACATGGAAAAAGGGCCACAGATCTCCTTGCCCTAGTACATACTGATGTGTGCGGCCCATTTGATGTGCCGGCTAGAGGCAATTTTGTCTACTTCATTATCTTTACCGATGATCTGTCTAGGTATGGGTATGTGTATCTTATGAGACACAAGTCTGAAGCTTTTGAAAAGTTCAAAGAATTCAGACATGAAGTAGAAAAATAAACTGAAAAATCCATTAAGGTTCTTCGATCAGATCGAGGAGGTGAATACCTTAGCCAAAAATTCCTAGACTATCTCAAGGAAAATGGCATAGTCTCTCAATGGACTCCACCAGGAACACCTCAACTCAACGGAATTTCAGAATGGAGAAATCAGGACTCTATTGGATATGGTCCGATCCATGATGAGCTTCACAGACCTTCCTGATTTTTTTTGGGGATACTTCATTGTTAACTTCAATTTATCTACTGAATAGGGTTTTCCTCTAAAACCATTTCCTACCACACCGTATGAGATATGGCATGGTAAGAAACCAAGTCTGAGTCATCTCAGAATTTGGGGTTGTCCGACTCATGTCAAAAGACAACAAGCGGACAAGTTAGAGTTTAGGTCCTTCAGAGCTCGATTCATAGGATATCCTAAAGAGTCATTAGGATACTATTTCTACATTCCAGAAGACCACAATGTGATTGTGAGTCGACATGCCATCTTTCTTGAAAAATAGTTTATTCAAGATAGCGGCATTGGAAAGCAGATTAAGCTTGATGAGAAAGTCTCATAAGTACAACGAGCTAAGGACCAATTAGAACCAAATCAGGTTGAGCCAATAAGAACACTACCTCCTCCACCTCGTAGATCGGAAAGAGTTTTCCATTCCTCTGAAAGATACTTAGGTATTATTTTAGAGAAAGTAGAGAAAATATTTCCTCGTAGGTAATGGTGCTCATGGTAATGATCCCAAAACCTACAATGAGGCGATATCAGATATCGACTCTAAGAAATGACTAGAGGCAATGCAGTCAGAAATTGACTCGATGCACTCAAACCAAGTTTGGACCTTGGTAGATCCACCAGAAGGTATAGTACCTATTGGTGTAAATGGACCTTCAAGAGAAAGATTGGTACAGATGAAAATGTGAAAATATTCAAGACTAGACTAGTGGTAAAAGGTTATAGTCAACGCGAAGGTATTGATTATCAGGATACTTTTTCTTCAGTGGCTATGCTAAAATCCATCCTTACATTGCTTGCCGTTGCAACCTATTTCGATTATGAAATATGGCAAATGGACGTGAAAATGATATTCTTAAATGGATATCTTGAGGAAGATATCTATATGGAACAGCCGCTAGTTTCACATCCAGTGATACTGATTATAAGGTTTGCAAGCTGCAAAGGTCCATATATGGACTTAAGCAAGCATCTCGAAGCTGGAACACTCATTTCAATGATGTGATCAAAATATTTGGTTTCATAAAAAATGAAGAGAAATCGTGTGTCTTCAAAAAGGTCAGTGGGAGCACTGTTGTCTTCCTCGTATTGTACGTGGATGACATCCTCCTTATTGGGAATAATATTCCTATGTTGACGACAGTCAAAATATGGTTGTCCAAGGAATTCTTCCATGAAAGACCTAGGTGAAGCATCCTTTATTTTAGGAATTAAGGTCTATAGGGATAGACCGAATAGGATGCTAGGACTTTCACAGAAGATGTACATAGAGAAAGTACTAAAGAGGTTTAGTATGAAAAACTCTAAGAGGGGATTAATACCCTTCAGACATGGTATTCATCTTTCCAAGAAGATGTGCCCTAGCACACCTGAGGAAATAGAATGCATGAGCAAGATCCCTTATGCTTCTGCAATAGGGAGCCTCATGTATGCCATGCTATGTACACGACCTGATATAGCCCATGCTGTGAGTGTCACAAGCAGATATCAGTCAAATCTAGGTGAAGAATACTAGGACTTCTGTGAAATGTATCCTTAAGTACTTAAGAAGAACTAAGGATATGATGTTGGTCTTTGGTAATGGAGAACTCCAAGTCCAGGGATACATAGACTCGAATTTCATGTCCGATGTAGATGATCGAAAGTCGACATCTGAGGAGTCTGTTTGTGTGCAATGGTGGTGCTGTCAGCTGAAAGAGTTTCAAGCAAATCGTGATAGCAGATTCCACCATAGAAGCAGAATATATCGCTGCATCAAAGGCTGCGAAGGAAGCATTCTGGTACAAGAAGTTTGCTACAGAAATCAGAGTAATGCCATCAGTTGCCATTCCTCTATACTACGATAATAATAGTGCCATAGCCCTTACTAAGGAGCCGATGTCTCACCAGAAATCCAAGCACATTGAGCGACGATACCACCTCATCCGCGATTACCTCGAGAAGGGTTACGTCGAGGTCAAGAGAGTCAACTCTGCAGATAATGTGGCAGACCCACTTACAAAGCTTTTAGGACAACAAAAGATCGAAGCCCACCTTAAAAAGATGGAACTTAGATTTATAGCCAATTGGCTTTAGGACAAGTGGAAGATTGTTAGATATATGTGCCCTAGAAGCCAGAATTGGCTGACACTTGTAATACACTTCTAGGGGCAAAATTATAATTTTGACTATAATCAATAAAATGGATTATTTTCTATCACATATGTGTATTTAGTGTCTATAATACATCCTTTGAGTTAATGGTAATGATAATTCATATTTTTAAGAGTTGAAAATTTAAGACATGAATAATCATTATTAACTCATAAAATGCTTCCGACCATAGGATCATCACGAGGATGGTGATTGATCCGAAAGGTTGGTGTACAATCGCTTCTCTTTAGTAGATGAGTCTTGAGTCTATGGTGTGGAGACACCGAAGCGAGAGTACAGATACTCGTTAGAGAATGAGGGCACTGAGCGTGACCACCTCGAGTAGTCATTAGGAAGTCTACCTTCTCGTCAATGACTGACTCGATGCTGCAGTGGTGTGTCTGATTCTTTGACCTGAGGTGCATCGGCAGTTCACCTTGAGGGTGTTATAGTTTGACTACACCATTACTCGATCTCCTAGCCATTCGAAATCCTGAGGTGTATGTTGGCTATAGCATGTTCATTGTAGGAACTGGATTGCATCAAGATGGAATCTATCTACCTCGGTGGTAGAGGAGCAGCCCTATGATGATCATGAGAATCAAGTCCAGAAGCCCATGGCCATGGTAGAGTGAAATAATAGAAAGAGTTTCTATTTAGATTTTCACATCGGACTTGAATCGAATGATTACATCATATGACAGAAACTAGGGTTTGACGAGTTCACCTTAACCCTAATCTGATCGGAGCTCAAGATAGAAGAACTTAATCACACAGGTAGCTGCACCAAGAGGTTCGCATTCAGCTCTGATGGGTTGCCACCATATACTGCTAGGTGTCACTGGTGGATTTTGGGAGCAATTAGAATGATTTAGATGATCGATCATTCTAGACTGTTCGAATCAGAAGAGTTCTGATCCATCGAAAGGAAGTTTCGATGATGTCGATGATAGAGATCATGACATATCCCATTATCCATATAGAACTGAACCTAACTGGATCACACAAACAAGGGTTTGAATCTGGTGATCATCAATTGAACTGATCCAGTTCAATTGATCTGAATGAGATTCAATTAGGTTCAAGAAAATCGTGCTAGCACTCGATTGAACCTAACGTTCTTCTTTTACTATCATAAATAGTTATCCTGACTGAGCCAAAGAAGTTTGTGCTCGATCAGAGGCCTTTCACTTGGTCTGACTGGAGCCTATCCAGATCAGAAAAGGGTTGTCTTATTTTGTAAGACAATACCTGCTATTTTTGGTCACCTGCCATTTCTTGTCCTTTGACTTTGGTCAAAAGTTAATCTTTGACTGATCAAATATTGACCATTAACATTTTGACTTCTGTCCACGTGTCACGCACCTATTGGAGAACTGGTGGGGGCTTGTTCTCCTACCAGAACCTGATAAGGAGGAGGGCGCACGCCATCCTTGGCGTGTGCCCAAGCTGGAGGTGCCCAAGAGTTCCTGTTGGACAGGGACTCCATCTCCTTTTTGGATTCCAATTAGACTCCTCCTAAGAACCAAGTTTGACTGATCTTAAGCGTCATCTAAGAAAGAATCTAAGGGACTCTATTTTCATCAATCAGATTTAAATCTGATTTCACAAAGGGTTGTGATTGGTTGGGAAGAAGAGGAATTGGATCATGCATAGTCTATAAATAAGATCCTGCACCCAACTTAAAGAGAAAATAGAATTCCCATACCCCAAGGCTGGTTCTCTCCTCCTCCATGCCAAGCCCATCTTCTTCCTCTCCTCTCCATGTCCAAAGTAGTTTGGAATCTTGGTTGGTGCAATCCAAACGAAAGAAAGGCGACAGAAAGCTAGAAGGCTACGCTGCTGTAAAGGATAACTGCTGATCTTCAAAAGATATTTTGAAGATCCTTCAAATCAGATTCAGATTTAATTTTTAGAGATATGATAGAGAAGAAGAGGATCTCCAGATCTAGTCCGAGTGGATACCGATAGAGGTCAGGCACTTGCGTGGCTAGATCCAGAATCTTCCACTACTTATAGGATCATCAATGGATAATATGATTATTCTACATCAAGATAAATTAAACTAAATTTAATTTATTTTAATTTTATTTTAATTATTAAAATAATAAGAATTAGATCTGAAATATCTTAGATCTAATTTGGATCAAAGAAAAAAAAATTTGAAATATATCTCTTGATCCGATCAGATCTGAATGAATCTATTCCGAGAAATCAGGATTTCTCTTCACAATCGAGATTGAAGTTGAAGCTCAGGAGAGATCTTATCTCCAATTGAGGTTAGATTAAAGTTGAAGCTTGGGAGAGATCTTATCTCCTGTTGAGGAGTTGGCTAAAGTTGAAGCTCAGACGAGATCTTATCTCCAACCGAGGTTCTTGAAGAAGATCTTATCTCCTATTGAAGTTGGCATTGAAGCTCGGAAGAGATCTTATCTCTAGCCAAGGTTGAAAGAGATCTTATCTCCTATTGAAGGGTTGGAGCTCGGAGGAGATCTTCCAGCCAAGGTTAAATGAGATCTTATCTCCTATTGACGTTGATGTTGAAGTTCAAAAGAGATCTTATCTCCAACCGAGGTTAAAGGAGATCTTATCTTCTGTTGATGTTGAAGTTGAAACTTAGGAAAGATCTTATCTCCAGCTGAGGTTGAAGGTTGAAGCTCGGAAGAGATCTTATCTCCAATCAAGGTTGAAGAAGATCTTATCTCCTATTGAGGTTGGCGTTGAAGCTCAGAGGAGATCTTATCTTCAGCCGAGGTTGAAGGAGATCTTATCTCTCGTTGAAGGATTGAAGCTCGGAGGAGATCTTATCTCCAGCCGAGGTTGAAGGAGATCTTATCTCTTATTGAATTGAAGTTGAAGCTCGGGGGAGATCTTATCTCCAGCCGAGGTTGAAGAAGATCTTATCTCTTATTGAATTGAAGTTGAAGCTCAGGAGATCTTATCTCCAGCCGAGGTGAAGAAGATCTTATCTTAAGATTGAAGTTGAAGTTGATGCTCGGGAGAGATCTTATCTCCAATCGAGGTTGAAGGAGATCTTTATCTCCTATTGACGTAGATGTTGAAGCTCGGGAAGATCTTATCTCCATTGATGTTGAAGTTGAAGCTCGAAAGAGATCTTATCTCCAGTCGAGATTGAAGAAGATCTTATCTCCTATTGAAGGAATGGAGCTCAGAGGAGATCTTATCTCCAGCTGAGGTTGAAGAAGATTTTATCTCCTATTGATGTTGAAGTTGAAGTTCGAGGGAGATCTTATCTCCAGCCGAGGTTAAAGAAGATCTTATTTTTTGTTGACGTTGACGTTGAAGTTCGAAAAAAATTTTATCTTCAGCCGAGGTTGAAGGAGATCTTATCTCCTATAGACATTGAATTTGAAACTCGGAAGAGATCTTATCTCCAGTCGAGGTTAAAGGACCCCTCCTCTCATCTCGTCTAAAATGAACGAGGCCTTCGAATTTGCTCACGTTAGGATGAGATTCTCCTCCTATTCCTAACAGACTATAGGAGCACATAACAACCGTTGTCAAGATCTCTTCCCTCATCTCGTCTAAAATGAACGAGATCTTCGACTTTGCTCACGTTAGGATGAGGTTCTCCTCCTATTTCTAATGGATTGTAGGGATACATTAGGACCATTGTCGGAGCCTCTTCCCTCATTTCATCTAAAATGAACGAGGCCTTCGACTTTGCTCATATTAGGACGAGGTTCTCCTTCTATTCCTAATGGACTGTAGGGGCACATAAGGACCATTGTCAGGGCCTCTTTTCCTCATCTCGTCTAAAATGAATGAGGCCTTCAATTTTGCTTCACGTTAGGATGAGGTTCTTCTCCTGTTCCTAATAGGCTATAGGGGCACATAAGGCCCTTATCAAGGTCTCTCCCCTCATCTCATTTAAAATGAACGAGGTCTTCGACTTTGCTCATGTTAGGATGAGGTTTTTCTCCTATTTCTAACGGATTGTAGGGGCACATAAGGATCATTGTCATGACCTCTTTCCTCATCTCATCTAAAGCGAATGAGACCTTCGACTTGCTCATGTTAAGATGAGGTTCTCCTCCTGTTTCTAACATGACCACTATTGATTGCTTCTTTTCTATCGTCATATAATTTTTGCACCAAAAAATAATAATATTGAAATGGAGGAGTTTTATTGAAGAAAAAATATCGACAGTACATTCTCAGATTCTCTGAGTTTTAAGATCGTGGAAGTGTTGTTTCTCCGAGCTCCTTCAGACGATAGATTTCGGGCCGGACGATCTTTTCTATTTTATATGGGCCTTCACAATTTGGGACAAGCTTCTCCTGACTCTGAGACTGACAGATGGTGGCTTGTCGAAGTACTAAGCCCTTCAGAGATAGCATTGATGATACTGGAAAGTGGTCGATCTTCTTGTTATTCCTCCCTTATTGGTGATTCTAATTGTGGTAGCGTTCTTAGCTGATCTTCTCTTGCTTCAGATCGACGTCTGTGGAACATTGAGGAGGGCATAGTTGTGAAATCTTCTGAAGGAAGAACTTCTTCGTGCCCTTCTATCGGAGCTTTTTTGACGACGAGCTCGAGAAGGAGTTCAAGCTCACTTATGCTCGGAGGGAGTCTGTGAGCACGGTCGAACTTCATTCAACTCTTCATCAGCTGTGGATCTATGCCGCTCTCCTCCGGCTTCCTCATCCTTCAACTTGAAGGCTTCTTCCGCTCGAGCATATTTCTCAGTCCGAGCTAGCAGATCGGCAAAGTCTCTAAGGTACTTCTTCTCTAGAAAGAACAGTAAATCATTCTTCTGAAGGCCATCCTTGAGTGCAGCTATTGCAACAGACTGGTTCAGGTTCTGGACCTCCAATGCAGCAGCATTAAATCAGATGACATAAGTTTGGATAGCTTCTTCCTCTTTCTGTTTGATATTTATCAAAAAATTTAAATATCGATGGGGACGTCAGTTGCTAACAAAATGAGCCACAAACTGATGGCTCATCTGATCAAAGAAGAAGATCGTACTCGACTTCAATATCGAGTATCAGTTTCTTGCTGTTTTCTTTAAGATAGATGGAAAAGCTCGGCATAATATGGCATCTGGTGCACCATGGAGCAGCATCATGATCTGGAAGGCTTTCAGTTGATTGATTGGATTAGAGGTTTCATCGTAGCTTTCAAATTGGAGAAGCTTGAAGTTCGATGGAGCGGACTCTTGCATAATTTGGGGAGAGAAAGGAGGATCGATGTAGACGTCGTCATGGTGAATCGGGACGACGTGGCGGAGTCCCTCAGTCTGTCAATCCATCTTCCATACTTTTTGATCGAGAATGTCATCTCGATCGTAGATCTTGGAAGGCTTCCGATTGTAGATGGGGAAGGTTCTTTTTGGAGAAGAATCATGATCCGAGCAAGGATCCTCTGCTTTTTGTTTCTCCTTTTCAGGGGTGATGGGTATGCTAGCCTAAGTGCTCCTTCTTGAAACTGATTTCTGACATCCCGACGATGAGTTTGCTGGCGAAATCGTCACTGGGGGCTATCACATGGCCTGCACCATTTTGGTGAGGCCCTGAACTCGCTGCATTAGTAGATTAAATTGCTTTGGGTCCACCACGACCGTCGATGGAGGAGGAGGTTGAAGCATCAGCGATAAAGTAGGGACAGATGGATCTGGCCCAGATCTGATGGTAGAAGCGGTAGGTCTTCGGGTAGTTGCCCTCTTTGATAGCATTTCTCAGAATTGAGGGAGATGATGGAGATGAATCTTGAAGAAGAAGATCCATGAGATCGACTGAGCACTCCTTTAAGAACAAAGATACCTCAAAAATAGAGGTCCCTTCCTTCAGCGCCAATCCTGTTGGTGTAGAATTTGATCGACGTCGGATCGAACTGGAGCTAAGGAAGAGGTCGCCGTCGGTGACCTACAAAATAAAGTCTCATCTGGAGTCGGTGGTGGTGGTTTCGATAGAATTCTTTGATGATCAAGTCAGCTCTTTTGGCCAACAAAAATGGAGTGCTCAGAAAAGAGTTCGATAGAGTTTCGAGAAGAAAAAGAGAGTTTAGAGAAAACGTATCTGAGGATCCCTTTTTATGGATGGAGCTTGATTGATAGTAACAGCCATATCGATCGGTAGTGGGCCGCTCGAGATCGCATGAAATTTGGTATGGAGAGAGGAATATCGTCAGACTGATAGTGACAGCCATAACCATCCGATAGTGGATCGCTCGGGACCGTATGAGATTTGCTATGGAGAGAGGGGTGTCATCAGACTGATAGTGATCACTCATCGAGATTTAATAGCCATAGTTTGAAGAAAGCGAGTATTGATTGGTGAAGAACTTTGACATATATCAATTTCAAAGGAGTTCGGACTCCTGAAGGGAATACGTCTGAAGGAGATCATCTGAGAGAAATACTACTTAAAATTTGAAAGTAATTCGCTGGAGGAATCCAGATGAAGTTTGGCTGAAGAAAAATTTGAAAGAAGTTTGGCTCCTATAGGAATCTGACTGAAGAAGAGGTCCGAAAGGAGTTTGACTCTTGGAGGAATCCGACTGAAGGAGAGGTTCGGAAGGAGTTCGACTCTTGGAGGAGTCCGACTGAAGGAGAAGTTTGGGAAGAGTTTGGCTCCTGTAGGAATCCGACTGAAGAAGAGGTTCGAGAGGAGTTCGGCTCCTGGAGAAATCCGACTGAAGGAGAGATTTAGAAGGAGTTTGGCTCCTATAGGCATCCGTTTGAAGGAGAGATCTGGAAGAAGTTCGGCTTCTGAAGGAATCCGACTGAATGAGAGATCCGGAAGGAGTTCGACTCCTGTAGGCATCCAACTGAAGAAGAAGTTCGGAAGAAGTTTGGCTCCTGAAGAAATCCGACTGAAGAAGAGATCCAGAAGGAGTTCGACTTCTATAGGTATCCGACTGAAGGAGAAGTCCGGAAGGAGTTTAGCTTATGTAGGCATCCATCCGAAGGAGAAGTCTAGAGGGAGTTCAGCTTCTGGCGGAATCTGACTGAAGGAGAAGTTCGAAAGGATTTCGGCTCCTATAGACATCCGACTGAAGGAGAGGTTCGGAAGGAGTTTGGCCGCTGGAGGAGTTCAGCCGCTGAAGGAGTTTGGCTTGGGCTCGACCGTTGAAGGAGTTCGATTAGGGTTCGACCGCTGGAGGAGTTCGGTTAGGGTTCGATCACTAAGGAGTTCAATCGGTTGGAGGAGTTCGGCTAAGATTTGGCCACTAGAGGAGTTCGGCTGGGGTCCGACCACTGGAGGAGTTCAACTGAGATCCGACAACTGGAGGAGAATTTTTGATCGAATTTCTTTCATGATTACCAGTTGCATTAGACTAAATATCAGGCTGGACTTCGATGGGAGCAAGATTTATCCCCAATAGGTAGTATGATAAGGACAAAACTATGGCTACGTGTGGGTCTTAGGAAGCGTGGTTGATGTGGACAGAGTTATGGCTGTGTTTAGTTTGTATTAAGAACTTTGATGTGGACTTGGTTCATGATGTGTGGTTGGTCTCATATTTCAGACTTCACCGGGGCATGATCTAAATGTCTCCAACATATGTTTTGTGTATCTGTTGGTACCATGGGAATTTTTTATGGCTGTATTCAACGTATTGTCAACTGATTGTGTGCATATTCGTTCAATGGCTGTATGTTACTTGGTTGTGCTCAGGTTTGGATAATCCATGCACTGCAATATGTTCATTATGTGCAGGTTGAAGGAATATGTGCAATGACTGTGTATAGGTTATCGCGAATTGCCTGCACTCAATACTAATATTATTCTCATTTTATCTTCTTAAAAGAAATATTATTCTCATTTCTCCCTGTCGCTGAAAATTCCAATCTCCAGGCAGAGAGATTTAGAAAGTAAATCAATTGAAAAATGTGGGAAATTAGGCTTCAGCTGATTGGATGTTGAGTTAAATAATCTGTTAAGTTTCGGCCTTACGAATCCAAAGATATTATTGGCGCCAAGCCTTGCCAGATTTCTTCGTATCATAGCATAAAGTCGAGGAGTAATTGTATCATATAGTAAAACAGTGTCATGATTTAAAAATTCCTTAAAATGTATTACTCTCTTCAGGATATCCATAAAAACGGCATCTGCCCTCTTGAATGGCCGTGCGTGAGAGAGAGAGGACGGAGTTTTAACTCGAGCCGGGGTAATGCGCTGGTCGTCGGATGGGAAGTGCAAGGCCAATCCGAGAGTTCAATGAGTAATACTTTATAAAATTTTGAGAACTAAAATATATTTTTTTTAAAAAAAAAAAAAAAGGCAAAGACTAATATGCAAATATATATATATATATATATATATATAACTTTTTTGTTCAATTATCGGCACATTCATTGACGGAAAAATAAAAAGGAAAAAAAAAAAAAAGAACGAAAGGAAAAGATTTAGGTTCGGAGGAATGCTTCATCATTGGTGATTGTTTCTTAGTTTTTACGATATTGCTCAATTAAAATATTTGACATTCCATATCGGCTGATTGCAGCTTTTTTGAAAATCCCAGCTTTTTATATGGGCAATGAATAAACCAGATTTATGTTGCCATCAGTCGCCAATTAATAAAGTCAAGAAATCAGCTTTCAAAAAATCTTCCTTACCTAACTACAAGTTTTGTTTATCCCAAAATTTAAAAAATAGCCTTGCATACCCAAGACACGAAGCTAGCCGCAGAATAAACGAAACATTAGATGCACAAAAAATTCTCAACCTTATCCTGATTCGCCAACAACATACGATAACTACCTTTAGGATTAAACAAAAAAATTCTTTTTCATGTCAAAACTTATCTATCAAATCATTTCACAATTCCAAGCACCCTCGAGCATGTGAAGATCCAAATGGTAATCAAATTAAAACAGGTCTATGCGACCTTATAAATTATCAAACGAAGGGTTCGTTTTATTTTATTTGGTACCCAATTCGTAGCTGAAGCGGACCAACCCATGAAGTAGTACATGAATTTATCACACTGAAGTAGCCTCTCTTAAGTATGAGATCCATAGGATACGGTATTTTTCTCATTTTTTTAAACTATTTTTGAAATATATAGCAATGTAATAAATTATAATAAACATAAAGCTTTAATTGTTACATATTAAATAATGATCAGCACCAGTATCATTGTTGCCGATGCCCTTCATAAATACTGTTACCAGCCATCATTAATAATACTAACCACATATGATGCACATGCATGATTTTTTCAAAATATAACATATATAAATTATAATATATAATACCAAAATTATTGCTGCGCATTAAATGATAAACATTAATAATGAAGGAGGACATCGATATTATAAATATTTCTTATATACCAAACAATAAACTTTAATAATAACCAGATATACTAATATTGATATCATGACCATGAGCATTTATATGGCGAATGAAGGGCTCCACACACAAGAAAAACTGATTCTCGATATCTTTGACATTACAAATAGAAGCCCTGGCAACAAACATGAACAATATTCGGCTCTTGAAACCATTTTATGAAACCATCATTACCACCCACAACCATAACAGCAAAAACACTACGAATAATCAGTAAAGTACCACCCCAGGTACACATACTTGGAAGAATTGAATTGCAAAGACAATAAGTGATCAAGGATGTTGGCCTGGACGACCAAAGACCATATGTCCATCAAACCGTTGAGAGTAACTTTCAAAAAAATCATCAAGGTACATAACTTGCACCACTCTTGCCCCCAAGTTAGGTATCAGCTTATCAGGTGATGTTGAGGGGCAATTTGCATGGAAAGTAGAAACTATGAAAGCACGAGAAGCATAATCATCATATGTAAAAGCTAAGGGAGGCATGGCATCGATCCAAACATGAATAAGCTAAATTACCGACTTGAAAAATGCAATCTAATGGTTCATAAACTATGAACGCAGAATGAGTTTTCACTTAACATGTAAGTGCACAATCCAGATATATAAAAGGCTGTATAACCGGTAACAAGGAAAGAAAAAAAAGAAAAGAGTCTTCACCCCTAGATGGTCAGCTATGGCGATAATGAGAGATTCTAAAACAACTATGTCAACCGTCCCACCCACGAAGCACGTTAGTGAACTTCCAAACTCTAGCAGCAAAATGGAGAAAGGCTCACTGATAAAAATCATAAGCCCTAGGGGGAGAATATGAATAATAATCTGTGGTTCAAAAGAATGATATTCTCAGAATCCGTATTCCTTTCAGTTGACTGCAACCTCAGTTGACAAGTAATTTGGTTGGAGAGACTCTTGACCACCTCCGTTGGTTTTGGAGAGCTTCAAGACTTCAACCGCTTCTTCCACTTTAGCAGCCAACGATTCTGGTGACTCCAACAGCAGAAGCAATTCAGAGTTGTCCATCTCCAACAGCATTCCAGTAATTTTACCAGCAAGATCAAACTAAACAATACAAAGATAATAAGTTAATGCCAGAATTTGAGACAACATGAATATCATCATGAAAACATATGATGGAGAAAGCATCAAATTACTCATTGAAACAAAGGGCAACAGGAAACCACCTTAAGTTTTTCAACCAAGGGGAAGAGACGTTCGCCAAGCATCTGTTTTTGTTGCTGCGGCGTAGCAGCAGCAAGCAGGCTGCTGAGCATCCCTGTACCTTCCAAGTTCGAAGCACCAGTTGGAACCATTGATCCATTATTCATTTCATGCCGGTGTCCATTTGGCACATACCTGGTCTGCCCAGATTGCTGCCAGGAAGGAGAAAAGATGCATTAGAATATCAAATGAAATTATTCCATCATCACATTTTAGCATGCAACAGTCACAGTATACCGGACAACAAATGACTTGAGGACAAGCAAATTATGAATTATGGTACATCCGTGCAGCGAAAATTTCAATTTCTTAAAAGTCGAGCAAATATGAGATCAAGGCATCAGAGATAGCTTCTCATTTTTACTTCTTTCTAATAGATGAGGGACCACCAGAAAACGTCAATTCAAGCAAGGGACACCAAATCAGACACAACTGAGACAAAGCTGTTATCTTAAGAGAATAGTTCATAGTCTAGTGACTGAATAAAATATTATATTCTAAGCATAATTGAATATTCATTGTTGTGCCTTTTTAGATACTTTACCATCTTATGTAACAGAAGAACCATCAAATTCCTCTCTGTTAACTTACCACTTGATGCCAAAAGCTTAAGCTGTAAGGAATGGGGCCAACAATGTATACCACACCTTAATACCCCTTCTCACATGCTGCCGGACCATGCATGTGAAGGCATGAACAAGTTGATGGTGCCTAGGGATTTGAACCCATGACAATTGGCTCTAATATCATGCTAACTTACCATTAGAACACAAAAGCTTAAGCCATTGGGTAAGGGTCAACAATGTATATCAGGCCTTTACAACCTCCAAAGACTGTTCCCCAAAATTACACAGCCATAGACACATAGACAGAAGAAACACAATTTTGTAGATTGATCTTATTGTTCCGAAAGGAATGATCATTGTTTTGCATTTCCTGTAAGAAGATAATTGCTAGTAGGTGGCATCCCCACTTCATTCTATTTAAATTTGATCCAGGGCAACTGCTCCTCTAAAGGCTAATAATAGGACTACATTACAGCTCGATTACATGAATCTGATCAATGGTGGACGTTCTCATGATGATAATTTTTGCAACATATTATTTGGGCAAACGATCAGGCACAGGTAATGCTCAAGACCAAATCACGTGAATGGGATTAGAGGATCCTTTTTAGTGATGATCCATGTAACTGGTTCATCTTTCTCAACATCCTGAATAAAAAGGAAATTTGGTTTAGCTTGGTACCTTATTTACAATAATGCAAATACTGACCGTTGGGATGATTAGATATGGTAATGGAAGACAAGTATTCAAGTGAAAGTACATTTGATTCAATGTTGTAGTTCAATAATTCCAACATTTTTTACATTTCAGTTCTTATTATGGCAATTTGAGATTTGTTATTTCACTCTAAAGAACTAACAAAGAAGAAAGACTGCACAATTATAGGAGAATACTCCGAATCAGCCTTGGGAACCTTCCTAGGGATGACGACGTGCACCTTACTTATCCAAGCAGTAGTCATATGAACCACCTGCTTGGAGTTGATTTCCAAAAGGGTTATATTTTGTCAAATTGAGCTTCTAAAATCCCCTTGCCAATTTCTCAGCATGATCATGTTATCATATGCAACTTTGACAGCATACTAGCATCATTATCATACAAAACACAATTTGTTCGTATTTTGCTGCTATATTTATCGACTGTGACAACAACTAAGATAAACTCTTAACAATTTTTAGCATTTTGATGAGTAATTAGTGTTTGTTGCATCTGTAATAACAGAATGATAGCAAATCAATGTATTGGTATGGAAATACCCGAATACTAAAGAATACATATTTAAAATAACGTTCTGTTTGGATGCCTGTATGTGGTATTCACCGGATAAATCCTGAAATGGTAGAAGTTTAGCTAAGCAACAGTGATGTAGAAGGAACCCAAGTATTTAAAGAAGCTCCAGCATTGGCCCATCTTAGAAAATACGGATACGTGGATTCCTTGTAAAAGGTGATTTCCAGTGTCCTGAGATTTTTGGGCTCATTTAAATGAGATTTCCTCAATTAGAATAAATACTTTCAGAGCTAATTCCTTCACACCGTATATCATATAAGGAATATTCGGGCGATACCTTGTGCAGGCATCCAAACAGGGCTCTAATGTTCCAACTAGTCTGCTGGCATTGTCTCTTGGTGGTTTTACTAGAGACTTCAGACCAATTCTTGCCTTTGTCAAGGTTAGAGGGACCAAGCAGCAAAGAACTGCCTACAAGCCTCACCTACAAGGGAAAACAGAATCCTTCTTTAGGCATGCATTCATTTTGACTGTTTCATAGTCTTGGACATCAATCGCAAGTAAACTTGATACTAATCAATAGTTCACAAGTCAACTTGATGTAATCAATCAACCATAATCCGAGCTTTCTCCAAGTACTTGAAATTGACTTCATAAAATTTCATTCACCAATCATTCCTATCAAAGGCTGCTTCTAGTGTTGCTGCAAGCTTTCAAAACTTCCATCCATGGTAGTTTAGGTCTTTTCCTCCATGTAAATCCTTTGACAGATTCTGGTACCTCTCCATATTGCAACCTCCTCAGATTTCCACACCAACTAAATTAGTTACATCACAATGTCTTCAATTGATGAAACTCGAAGAGATCTAGTATACCTGATCCTCAGGTTATCCTTATTAATTTAACCACACAAACAACTCGGCATTCCCATTCTTGTTCTGTTATGTTTACCTTGCTTTAGTAAACCATCTACTACCAACATTGTGAGCCATATAACAATGTAGGTTTTGTTGCTGTTTTTAAATTTATCCTTATGTCATCAAGACATACAACAGCCACATAACAACACAGAAGCACCTCTCCATTTCATCCATCCAACTCTAGTCCATTAACATGGATATTTTCATATACCTCTCCTTTCTTTTGTATTACAGATCCTAGATAGCAGAACCACTTACTTTATGATAATTCAGAATTGGAACTCGTTCTCATTTCCACTTTGTAACTTTGTTAAAACTACTCCACAAATGGTCTCTTTTCGATATACTGATCATTAGTACATATCCTTTAAGGTTTTATTTTTCCGTAAACTAAATTTAGAATTTACCCTGCCTGCTTCTCATCAATTAGCACTTATATCATCCACAAAAAGCATATGATATGGTGCATCATCATAAAAATTAGCATTTAGTTCACCTACAAGGAGTGTACAAAGATACAAGTCTAAAGTTTATTCTTGGGTAATCATGATTATTAAACTTTGATGATGTCATACCAGAACTACTACTAAAAATTGTCACTGCCTCAACATACAGGCGCTCAATAATTTCAATGCACTGTGCACACTTTTCTTTCACCATATAATTTTTTTTTTGTACCATATCATAAGTTTCCTCCAATTCAAGAACTTCACTTAAAAGAAGATAAACACGGGTCACAAAATCAAATTTAGAAAGAGTATATAAAGAACAGGACTAAAAGATTGCAAAATCATAACATTGGTGACTAACTGGGCTATTTGTGGAGGCATGCTACAAATTATATATGCAAGGTCATAGATAAATTTCCAATGCTAAGAGATCCATTCCCTTGCAGCAATCCCTTTAAAGGATCATACGAATGATGGTTGCGGAGTCACATCAAAAAGAGTGTGTTATCTATTTGTCTTTTTATCACAAGAAAAATGAACTCATGGCTTCATTGTGAAACCTCCCAAACAAATGGTCAAGCGTGCAACATAGCAACTGTAGAAATTGACCTAGTAACAACACACATCTGATCACATATGACATCATAATTTCTAAACTAAACTAGAGAAAATTGAAGAGTGAGATAATGCTCCTCCACATCAAAAATGTATATTTCAGTTTTCATAATGGATTGCAAGCCAATTGTCTCTCAACTTTTCTACCTTTCTACACTTTGAAACTACAAAAAATGATGACTTCAGAAACATATGAAGATGGATAAGTTTCCCTTTCTGAGAAATCCAGTTCATTGTATATCTCTCTCCAAGGAAACATATCAGAGATGGTTGGGAGTCATATACTAAAAAGGATGTGTTATCAATTTGTTTTTTTAAAATCACATTACAACTGACTTATGTCTACATGATGACACCTCCCAAACATCTGGTCAAGAAGGTACAGTATATAGTAGTCGGTGGACGACATAGCAACCACAGAATTGACCTAATAGCAACATGCAACTATGATCACTTATGACCCTGTGATTCATAAACTAAAGTAGAAAGAATTGAAGACTGAGATAATGTTCCTTCAACAAAAATGCCTGTTCAAGCATTTTCTTAATTTTTCTATCACTCAAAACTATAAAACCAATATTCAGCTTTGAAAATATTCAACTCAACCAAGCCTTAATCCCAAACTACTTGGGGTCAACAACATCAATTATTTTCTTCAATTCCACTCTGTTCAGGGCCACACTTCCTAAAAGATGTAGAGATATCAAGACCTTCCCCAGCACTTGATCCCATGTGATTCTCTGCTTGCAAATACCATACATACGATAATTGGAACACTTAATAACAGACCTTTACAATTGAAGCAAATTAGCTTCTCATGGACATCAAACATGTCTTGACCAAGAAACATTCCAGTGCAATTGTTTTAATGCAGTCCTAAACTGAATTGGAAAATGTAGTGTGCTGAGTACATTTAACATAAAGGTGATCCTTGAGGTTGGACCATATTGCTTGTCAGCTTCAAGCATTGGCTCAAAAAAATGCCTCATCTTTTAGGTGGAAGGCATACGATGAAACATTTGCCAATGCTTGGAAGTGCAGCAGGGGAACACATTAACATAAGGTCCCAATCAAAATTTAAATCATTATATAATTATTTTCCATCCATCATATCTAATATATTTTGGGAGGAATAGGGGGAGGGAGGATGAAAACACTATAATTGAAGGTGGCATTGACAATATCATGCGTAAGTATAAACAAGACATGATTCTAAGATTTTGAAAAACCATCACAAAGGAAGTCACAAGGCCAGCTTGTACATTTATATGAGTGATGATGCTGGGGAATAAAATGACTGCTGGATGATGATGTACAACATAGAGGGATGGCATAAAATTTTGAGAAAGCCTAAAAGTTGACAAAATTGGACATAACTTAGTTGGCAAACCACTTTGATGGGATAATTGTTAGTAATAAAGACCGAAGTGATGCTATGGAGAAAGTATTAGTGCTACACAAATTCTCAATGTTTGAGCTAAGAACCCTAGTCAAAAACAAATCAGCATTTAAAAAGTTTAGACACTTAAAAATTGTTTTGTTGCAAACTTCATAATGATGTTAAAAATAAGGTTTTGGTGTCTGTGGGATTTGGTTAAAGATCATGGTATTTAAAAAATATTGCAAGATGTTACAAGGAATAAAAGGTATTCTAATGGAAATGTAAAACATTAAATATGATTTATAATGTTCAAGTTAAACTGCCTAGAACCAAAAAACTTGTTATGTTCTCAAATCCCCTTGCATATGCATGTAATCATCCCAAACACCTTGAAAAGGTATAAAATCATACCTAGAATAAGTCCCACATTATTGCAATGATTCCCCATAACTAAACCAAGCTTCATTATAAGATACAGAGGCCCCACATGATTCCTTTCTTCGCCCATCTGCAATTAAGTAGCACACTACATTCCAAAAATTAACTCCTGCCAGCAGGCAATAACTCCTTGACAATCCCACTTGTCCTCTTCGACAGATTGCAGCAAGCGCTTAACATGAATCAGCTTCTTTATTTTTCTAATTCCTAGCCCTTCTTCACTAGCAGCCTTTTTCTGTATGACCACAAAAGTGATGAGGTTAACTTTAAACAGAGTAGAACTTTTCATGCTCAGTAGGTAAACATCTTTCAAGAACAAATTTCTTTGCAACTCGGCTTGAGATGTTATGCAAATTATGTAAGGATTAATTATTTACTTGGTAGACTATCTTCTCTACATACAAGTCCCCCTTAATCCCGCTTCCTTCTCCTTCGGCCTCCCTCCTTGATTCTTCTTCATATATTCTCTCCATTACCTTAACACTCTACTCCATTAGCACGGCACATGCCATGATAATAGATCAAGTTAGACTTTGAAATGCAAAAAAAACAATGACAATTTCCTATAATTTGACTCAGGTTTCAGTTACATTATTCATCATGACGACAATGTTGGAGATCTGATATCACTTATTGCAACAAAAAGAAAAAAAATAAAAATAAGATACAATCAAATACATGGATAAGACCAAGATCTACCTCTACGAGGCATGCAAAGGCTTCACAATAAAAAAAATAATTATAAAAGGCGACTACACATTCAACTCTCATAAACTTCTCTTTCAACAAGAAGCTCTCACCTCTCATCCTTTACAAAAGCTCTCTCTCTACAAAAGCTCTCTCTCTCTAGAAGACCCTTTTGAAGCGATGGTTGTCTGTTGCCTGACAGTCTGTCCGAAGCCCCTACTTCTGCTGTCTGTCGATGCCCTTCAGGATCTGCTGTCTACTGCCTGCCACTTGCCGAACTCTCTCTCAGCTGCTGCTACCATCGATGCAACAACACCACGCCCATAGGGCCTTTTAAAAGCCTAAGACTGATTTCAATCCGAGTCCAACATGATCCAGGACTCCTGACAACACCCAAACAACCTTCTGGCCCATTGGATCAAAGCTCAAATCACCCACTCGCATTCTCTGCCTTCGGATCGCACTCTCCTGCGCTTGTGCACCACGTGTACGATGAACCAGGACAAATCCTAGCACGCCACGTCTCCAAACCCCCGCAAAATGGCCCATGCACCGTGTGAAAATATGGTGCACCCTTTAGGGGTCCATGCAGTTGTCATGGCCCACATGGAGTCCGCTGGTCCATGGTGGACCGCGTGGGTAAATTAGGTTGCGCGCGGGCCGCGTGCGTGCTCACGCACTGGGTGCGTACATCTGAGCCACGCACACCTGTTGGGCCATGCCCAACTTGCAGGCCCCATGCCTATGGGCATGCCCAAGGCCTGGTCAGAGCATTGGGTATCTTCTTGGGCTTCTCGCTACTGTCTTAGCTATGAGCTCCATGTGGATCAAATCTCCATCTCGATTCGACATTCGGCCTCTTCCTAACTTTGAGAGCTTTCCGGATGATCTCGCCCCCATCCCTTGGGACATACGCCTGCTGATCATGGATGAGCAAACACAGTACTTGAGCCAGGTCGCTAATCCCATCCCGTCATATGCTGTGCTCCTCTTAACCTGAGATCTGCTCAGGATAATCTCCTACGGCAATAAGAACTTCATCACCTGCATTTGGAGCTCTACCTCGCACTGAGCTCTCACTGGCTTCGAAAGCTCCACCTCACACTGAGCTTCCCACCAAGAGATAATATCCTCAATACTTTCTTTCCCTCATGATAATCCTTCAGGATTCCTCCATCAGCTCTCCACCTATAGTTGGTTGAATCCAATCTACTCGGTGAGATTAGATTCTTTTTGAAACTAGATATATATCGGATCTCATCCAATTTTCTGACTGTTACATCACTACCTTCATGCTAACAGTTTCAATGCCTTTGATCGCACAGCTTGATCCATCCGGCAAGTGAATAGTACCCTCACTGCTATTTAGAAAGTTAAACAGCTCCTCTCTACAACACACATGATGCGAATATATAGAATCCATAATCCACCAGTGGAAAGAAGTAGATGCCTTGTCAATCATCAGAAGAACATCATCATTGTTTTCTGTATCACTACTTGCCATCGCCACAGTAGCTTTCATCCGATCTCTGAATTGTGGACAATCTCTAACACGATGTCCCAACTCGTCGCATCAGAAGCACTTGATCTTACTCAAGTCCCTCATCTTGAACTTAAACCGCCCACCTCGCGATCTCCTATTGCTTCATCTTCTGCCACCATCACCTCCAGACGCTATTAAAATCGAGTCGCCACCTGAACTGGAGGCTCGATTCTCCCATATGAGAATCTTGTTCTAAAGTAAAACAAAAATTACCTCTTTCATCTCGATGTTGCTCTTTCCTACTAGAAAAGCAATCACTAAGGACTCAAAAAAGAGGAAAGCGATGAAAGCAAGACCAACACCCTGATCTTCTCCTCAACTTTCTCACCAACGTTAAGGAGGTCGATGATGAGAATCTTCTAAAAGTTGCTAAGATACTCCTGCATATTCTATCCCTCGATCATCCATAGCTGGTAGAACTGCTTTCATAGGAAGAGCGCATTGGTGAGCGACTTCACCATGTACATCTCCTCAAGCTTGAACCACATCATCATTGGAGAAGTCTCGTCAAGCATATAGATTACCACATCATCCGCTAGGTACAAGCGGATCTTATTCATCGTCTGCATCTTAATCCACTTTCAATCCTTCACCTCTATGGTAGTCGGTATCTTCTCATATATGAGAGCATCGATCAACTCTTGTTGGATGAGCACGTCCTTTACCCTTGTTTGCCACAAGGAGAAATTGTCCTTCCTATCAAACCAATTGATCTCCATCTTAATTGTGCTTGACTTCTCATCTTCTTCAATCTTGATCATCATTGCCACAACCTGCACCCCGGTACCACCTAGCTCTGATACCAATTGTTAGAAATCTGGTACCACTTGTTGCGGCAAGAAAAAAAGAAATAAAAATAAAATACAATTAAATGCATAGACTAAACCAACGTCTACCTCTACGGGGCATGCAAAGACTTCACTATAAAAAAAAATAATTACTAGAAGAGACTACACACTCAACTCTCATAAACTTCTCTTTCAACAAGAAGCTCTCACGTCTCACCCCTTACAAAAGCTTTCTCTCTCTAGAAGATCCCTTTGAAACGACCGTTGTCCGTTGCCCGATGCCCGACAGTCTATCCGAAGCCCCTGCTTCTGCTGTCTGCCGATACCCTTCAAGGTCTGCTATCTACTGCCTGTTGCTTGCAGAACTCTCTCTCGGCTGCTACTACCACCGATGCAACAACACCACGCCCACGAGGCCTTTTGAAGGCCTGAGACCAATTTCTATCCGAGTCCAACACGATCTAGGACTCCTGACAACACCCAAATAACCTTATGGCCCATTGGATCAAAGCTCAGATCACCCGCTCGTGTTTCCTGCCGTCGATCGTGCTCTCTTGCACCTGTGCACAGTGCGTAGACCGCGCATACGATAAACCAGGACAAATCCCAGCATGCCAAGTCTCCAAACCCCCGCAAAATGGCCTGTGTGCGCATGAAAATGCAGTGCACCCTTTAAGGGTTCCTGCGGCTGCCATGGACTGAGTCCACCGGTCCATGGTGGACCACATGGGTAAATTGGATTGCATGCGGGCTGTGTGCTGGGCCGCATGCTAGCTTGTGCGAGCTCATGTGGGCTGCGCACACCTGGACCGCACACACCTACTGGACTGCGCCCAGCTCGCGGGCCCTGCACCTGCAGGCCAGTCCAAGGCCTGCTTCGGATCTTGGATGCCTTCCTGGGCTTCTCCTCGCTACGATCTTTGCTGTGGACTCCATGTGGGTCAAATTCGAGGCATTTTTCTCAACAAATAATGCAAAAATTCAATACAGTTAAACATGATAACAAATCCAGCTCAAGTATTTTGTAACTACAGATAGCTTTCCTCTTTCAAAATAACAATCCATATGTTGCATGCCCTTAAAGACAATAATGAAATTCAATAGAGCAAAACATGGTCCAACAGAAACTTAAGTATTTCATAAATCCAAATAGAAGCTACTTGTTCAAAACAAGCATCCACATGTTGTGATGCCCTGGAAAATAATAACCGTACTCAAAAACAAATATACCTCATATGCTGCATTCAAGCATTTATGTATTATAGTGGTATTCAAATGATTCAAAGAACAAACATCTTAGATTGTACATCCCTATGGTAGTAAAAACGCAAAAGATAGTATAAATAAACCTTAACAACCAAATAAACTATAAGCCACCTGCTGACTGTTAAAATCTTTGGAAGAATTCAAATGGTTTGCTTGTTGAATATGTGGCAGGTATGGAACAGACTGGCCAGACTGAGGCAGCATAGATCCATTCATCCGACCCCTATTTTGTCGATGTTGCCTCGGAGTATTTGGCATCTGTAAGGGAAAAATAAAGAGTTCCACCAGTAATCAAGCAGCCTAACCACAAGAGGAAAAACCTTCAAATTGCCCATTTACCATCATAAGTGAACTACAGTTCACGTAAACTAAAATTGTGTGCGTACCACTGGAAGCGGCATTGGTTGGAAAGCTGGCCTTGATGGAGGAACAAATCCACTAGGCCCCCATCCAGGTCTAAGTCCAAAAGGTTGATAAACAAGGCCCTGCCTTGGAGGAATTTGTGCTACAATACCAGGAGCATAGTAAAAAGGGGGATACCCAGCAGGCAAAACAGCAGTCGGAGATCCTGCTAATCCTGCCATGCGCTGAGCATATTGAAGCTGCAATTGAGCCTGTCTTTCATCTTTCTTTTGGGCAATTGCAACAAACAGAGGCTTTCCATAGAACATATATCCTGCATAAAACCCATGCACTTAACATTATTATTTCAGCCTAGATGAAAAACAGAGAGTAACCTGCAAGAAAAACTACCATGCAGAGTGTTAACAGCATTGTTGGCTTCCTCTGGACTGCTAAAGCACACAAACCCAAATCCTTTACTTATTCCTTTATCATTTCGCATAATTTTTGCAGAAGTGATGTTGCCACATTGGCTGAAACGTTCCCGCAGAGCATTATCATCAACGACATCATCAATGTTTTTGACATAGACATTTGAGGCCTGAGAAAAGAAAATCAATTTCTGATCAAACCTACAGAAGAGACAGCAGGTACAATAGTTCAAGTAAATGACTTTCAAAAGAGCAAAGCATATAGTACCACGTTTTTCCTGATCTGCTCATTACGCTTTTCTTCATACAAATGCCGCAAAATTTGCTGTCGCTCTGCTTTCTTCTGAGCCCTTGCCACATACAGGGTCTTGGATCCTACTCAATACAGTTAGTGCAGAGAAAAGATTTAGTAGATGATCATCTTATAGCTTTTTTTTTTTAAAAAGGGACAAGAAAGAATTAGTGATTGCTCCTAGTAGGCTTACCAAGTTGAACCCCATTCATAGCTTCCATCGCCCTTTTCGCACTATCAGGGCTTTCAAAGTTCACAAACCCAAATCCCCTCGAGTTACCATTATCATCTTTTGCAATCATCACGTTAGATATTTTACCAAACTCAGAGAACTTCAGTTCAATAAGTTCTTCTGTTATGTCCTGATCCAGGTTCTTCATGTATAAGTTAGTATATTTAGCTTCAGGGCTCAGCACCACACGTTCACTCTTTTTGATGAATTTCCCAACATATCTACATTGCACAAGAACAATCAGATAGCAAAAGGAAGCCCAAAAAATAACATGTGATATCAGTAAAATAACAATCGCACAAACAGTAAAATAACAATTGAAGAATAGTAGCCTACATTTGCTTGCCTTCAACAGTGGATCCATTGAGTTTCTCAATGGCAGAATCTGCCGACTCTTGTTTGTCAAACTGAACAAACCCATACCCTTTGCTTTTCCCATCATGATCTGCAGCAACTTTACATGACAAAATGGTCCCAAATTTCTGGAAAATCTTATGAAGCTTCGCATTATCAATGGAGTCACTTAGGTTCTGCCAAATAAAATAAGCGTGAATCACATTTCAAAATGCTTCAAAATTGAAACCTTTGAAATAATAGTAGCAGGAAAATAGAAGAGTATCCCACCATAGCTCCTTTGGTTTACCTTCACAAATAGATTTCCAACTCCACTGTTCCTTGCATCAGCATCCCGTTGGGACCACATAATTCTTATCGATTTACCATTCAAAGGAGTGTGATTCAACGTCTTCAGAGCGTGCTCGGCTAGACCAAAAAGAAAACACAGCAAAAGCAAGCGAATTTACAAGAATCCATATATCATTCCATCAAATATTGGAAGCCATTGCAGGAACTAAATTTAACTAAAAATAAATCATAAACCATATCATGAGACAGTAACAACCAAGTAAAATCAACATGACCCTGCAGCAACAGACAAGAATCCTCCACATCAGATGCAATCAAAGATGAGATTTTACAAAACCAAAGAAAAAGGGAAATAGACTGCAACCATTCAGCGAAAAACAAAAAAGGAGGAAGAAGCAATATAAAAAATTTGAATCCTAGAAGAATCCGATAAGGAGATGCCACATCTGAATTTGATACAACTAATCGCAATCCTGAAAAAAGGATTCATAGTCATGAAGAGCAAGATCGTGTAGATTAGGAAAAAGAAATTAACAAAAGAATAATCAATTAAGGGAACAGGATGCAATCAAGCGTCATTATCGCCGACGTAAGGACATGTACATCCCACTGAAATTCAAAAGAATGAATTTTAAATAAAAAAAAAAAAATCAGAAGGCAGCAAACAGTAGAGAACTAGGCGAATCCATCATAATCAGAAAATAGGGGAAGAACTGAACAAAATAATCAATCAAGAAATAAGAAGACGGTTCAACCAAGAATCAGCCAACATTTTCCAACACAAATCTAATCCAACCAAACGAAACCTCAAAAAATCGGAGAAAGTCCAACCCCCCCCCCCCCCCCCCCCACCACCACCAAAAAAAAAAAAAAAAAACGACGAACAGAAAACAGAATCCAAACCCTGGCAAAATCACAAGAAGAAGGAATCCAAATCAAAGAACGGACAAAGGCATCGAGTAATCCGAGGTGGATACCATCCTGGGGGGAAATGTAGTTGACGTAGCCGTAGCCAAGGGAGCGCCCGGTGGCGGAATCGCGGCAGACCCGGACGGACGTCAGGGCGCCGACCGGGGAGAAGTGATCAAAAAGGTTGGTGTCCATCACGTCCTCGTGGAGGTCCCCAACGTAGAGCGCCGGAACCGTGGCCGTCGTAGGGACCGCCATCGCTCCGCCCCAAGAATCCAACGGAAGGAAAAAGAAAAAAAAACAGTCTAGAAGGTTGGGGTTAGGGTTTCGGAGGCGAAGGAAGGAGGCGAGGAGAGACGGAGAAGAGGAGTTAGAAAAGGATGGGGATTTGCATGGGGCGCGGGAGTTTGGAGAAGGGACAGTTTCGGTGGTGGGGTATTAATATTATTTTTATTATACGGTGGTGGGAGAGGGAGAGGGAGAGAGAGAGAGGGGGGGGGGAGAGAGAGAAAGAGACTTCGTCCACCTCAGTGGCCCTTCCTCCACTCACAGCCAGATTTTAACCACAAGGGCCGGCCCCTGCCCCGGGGAAAGTCACAGCCCTGAACCCTAGCCCACTCCGACGCTAGCTCTCTCGTTCTCCTCCTAATCCCACTCCGACACCATCCCTCTTGTTCCGCTCCTAACTAATCTCGTCAGTACGTTATCTTCCCAGTGGCTCCTTCGTTAGGCTGTGTCTACGTACGGCCTGCCTGCGGGGGGATCCAATTGGGTCGGTAAATATCCAAACCTGGGTTGGAATATGTTGAACCCAATTTTAAGTCAAGAATGCTTCGGATTTGGAGGCTTGGGTGACTCGAACACAATTCAAATTCCAGGAACAAAATTCCCAATTGGTAAGAAATTCTAGTCCCTAAGCTTTTGAACACCAATCGAGTCTCAACCTTGGAGATTTGGACCGACGACGTGATACGACTTGCTCCAGATTGTGTTTAGATCAGATATTTATGGTTTTGGCTGGTTGAGTTGTAATTTCATCCAGTTTTTTTTTAATTCAGCCCGATCTGCCTGGGTTGTGCCTCCAATGCTTTTATTATAGGTTTCATGCATCGCTTATGTTGACTCTGGATTTGATATTTTATTGATTCTGGTGGTTGAGTTATAAATATGTCTAATTTTTAATGTAGACCTACCGGTTTAAAAAGCTCACTCATAATTATATATACTCATCTGATCCGTGTTCTCCAAATTAACTAGATACGTGTCCAGGGTGGATGGTACATGTTTAGGCTCAGTCATTCACCTTCAAGGTGTAAAATTGGACCTTACATAGAGCTTCAGGCATGAAGAGGCTGATCTTCGCCCAAAATAAGAGGGTTCGAAGGAGGCCCGCGTGCCATGAGAGATGAAAAATAGTAAACCAGCAACACCATACTAAACAGTGATATCTATCGAGCAAGGTACCATGTGATGCAATGCATGCATGCCACACTAACCGCAAACCAAGTCCTACATATCCCTCAAAGGTGGTGCCTCGACGTGCATGCATGCAGCATGCGATCGGCATGGACTCTACTGTTGTTAGAGTGGATCCAAACCGTAAATTCTGAACCATCCCTTTGATGCGACTTAATTATTATTCATTGTTCATGGTTGAAGGGAATATTTTCGCTTTAAAAGGCCTGCGGGATGATGCGGCATGAATTAATCGCTTCTCTCGCACTATTGCTTCTCAGGTCACTCGATAAAACGGCACGTACGTGTTTTGCAATCCAAGATTTTTTTCAATAAATAACTAATATAAAATTAAATATATTTAAACCCTAGTGATGTAGAACTAAATATATTAAGCCTCCATGTCATTAAAGATCTAAATTCACACTTCTATTCACAAACACCATCATCAGTTAGTTCAATAAATTCATGATGTAGTATCTCTTAATTCAGATATTGATGATATTATTTGTAATAACGTAGAATTTTAATAAAATAATTAGTTAAAAAATATTATTTAAATTTTTTTAATTTTATATAAATAATTAATGTGAGATTAAATATATGATCTTATAAAAATGATACAAAAGCAACTATATTTTTAGATGGATTGGGATTTTTGAGATCATGCTCTCATGAGTTTGATCAGTTCTTAGTCGAAGGAAACCAATTAGCGCATTCTTTGGCTCGTCATGAGCACTTCTTGATTGGATGATCCATGCATGGAAATGATGGCTGCACCAGTCATCCTGTCAGCGCTAACCACCCATAGCGTATCAGCAGGCGCGCGCTGGGTTCCATCTGATCCAGAGCTCTCTCAATATTGAGAGGTTGACGGGGATCTAGTAAGTACACAAAGTGCCATTTTGCTATATAAGTTTTGAGTGTTCGAGCAACTGTTTAGCTCTAACACAGAGAGAGAGAGAGAGAGAGAGAGAGAGAGAGAGAGCTGACTTCCGACGAATCATTCACAAAGAAAATGCTCCGAGGTGGCCGCAGCTACATACGCGTACACAAAAAGCTCTCTCAGCCACTAAAGTTGGCGTGGCTGCTTGGTATTTATTATGGTCATGGCTCAGTCTTAGTACAATATACATCGGCTATTGAAATTTGATGAATTCATTCACTCATGATTCACTCAATTTCGATTGAATAATTTTGAAGAACGTCTTATCAAAGATCAGCTAATATCAATCTATTAAAGTTCGATCCTAAACGAGCTATTTTATAAGACGTATTGGTTTGTTGTAGCTCATCCTCGACCTAATATTTATAGATCTATACCGACCTATCAAAATAGATCGGCCGTATATGACTAACCGCTATGACAGGATATTGGTTCGCTAACGATTCACCATAGATCATATTCGGTTGAGCTATCACCAAAGAACTTTTCAATGTTGATCGGAGAAAAATTATCCATAGCTGGCCTATCCAACATTGGTTGATCCTAGCCGACTAATATCCGGACGACCTATTAATTGCTTATACACCATCGATCAACTTTTGATGATCTATTATTGATCGTTTATTACCGAGGTATCGCTGTTCACCAGATCAATATTCTCTCTAAATTAGGAAAATCCGAAAAATATAGGAGTCCCTCGCAATTTCATCTTCCAGAAAAAGTAAAATATCTTCCGAATCAATCGAGAGTTATAAATTTGGAAAGTCGTTAGAATCCAAAGAGAATACGACTCTAATTCCTTTCCTATAAATAAAGAAATGTTGGGACCCTTCAGGAATGCATTCAATTAGATGCTTCCTCCTCTCATTATTCTTCAGTCTCTTAACTTGAGAGCGTTGGAGGATCTTCACCGAAGAATACCTCGGTGAAGACTTTTTTATAGAAGTTCGGACGAAGTTTCAGAGGTAGTCCTTCCTTAGTCACAAGTTCCTCGACGGCCGACCTCAGACAGGGAGATCCAGGAGTAACACTTGGCGCTAGAGGAAGTACTCTCGACTGATTTTGAGGCTCTATTTAGAGAGAAGGAAGCTCGTCATCAAACATCATGAAGACTTGAAGAGAAACATCTAACGCATCCCAGCACTCCAGCAGCCGATGGACCAATAATGTCCATCCAATAAACCCTCCGCCATCGATTCAGGAGAACCCACCGACGGCACCGACGATTTCACAAGAGTAATATAATACTCTTATTCAGTAGGTGCAAGAACTTTCAGCTGCTGTGAGGGGAATCCAACAAGTTACCGAACCTCGTCCATCCGAAGAAAATTTGGGACCACATCGTGGAAGATCGGTCGAACGGCGTCCTAGAAGCCCAAGGGCTGAAGCCAGCCGCCATAGCCAACCTATAAGTCCTCCTGATAGAGACTTGCGTAATCCCCTACTCTAACTTCAAGAAGAGACTCTACCCCAAGCCATCTATCTCCTTAGCGCCGACCTACTCGGAAAGATGATATGGAGAAAAAGCTCCAAAAAATGCAACAGCAGCTGGACGCGTTGCGAGCGCCGAAGCAACAGGAGGATGATATGGGGTTCAACATTGACTCTCTATTTACTCAAAAAATCATGAATGAGCCACTACCACCATGATTCAAGATACCTCAGATGGAACCATACGATGGAATTGCCGATCCCATCGATCATCTGGATAACTTTCGCACTCTTATGCACCTGCAAAGAACTAGTGATGCATTCCTATGCTGAGCCTTTCCTTCAACTTTGAGGAAGGCAGCTCGATATTGGTATTCTAATCTGCAGTCAAGGTCTGTAGATTCCTTCAACCAATTGAATCGACTATTTTTGCCCATTTTGTTAGCAGTCATCGGCAGCACCAAAATTCGGATTTTTTTGTAAGTATCAAACAGCATGAGAACAAACCTCTTAGGAAATACATCAATTGCTTTAATGCGACTACCATAGAAGTTTGAAATTTAGATCAATCTATGGCAAAGATAGCATTGAAGGCTGGGCTCCTCTAGAATGACCTTCTCTCTTCTCTTAACCTGGATTATCCATGGGATTTCATCGAAATGCTAGAGTGAGCAGAGAGATATGCCCAATCTAAGGAAGCCTGGGTTCAGTAAGGAGGCAACCTTGGTGGTGAATCGCAGTCAACTCAAAAGTTGGAGAAGAAAAAGAACTACGGGTGTATGCAACATCGGTGCGAGGAACAACAACCTCGTCGTTCATGGACTCCACCCCTGAAATGACCGACCTACAACTTCTAAACCTTGACACTGATCTAAGACTCCACCTTGGAGGTTTCATTACTACACCCCTCTTAACACTCTTCGGGCTCAAATCTTAATGGAGATCGAACGACAGAAAAATATACCATGACCAAAGAAGATGGTGACACCTGCTCGAATGAGAAATCTGAGAAAATATTGTAGATACCACCGTGATTACGGACATGATACCGAAGAATGCTGACAGCTCAAAGAAAAAATAGAAGCATTAATTAGGCGAGGTCGACTCCGACACTGTGTTGATGAACGACAAATCCCAACGCACCCATGGGGAGAGCAACCAAGGCAAAAAGATCCTCACAGAGAGCAGCCGACAGTAGGAAAAATTAGGATGATCACTGGGGGGCATGTCACTGGAAATACCTCAGAACAGGCCCGATCTAAGGAGGAAGGATCGAAGAAAAGGAGGGTCAACGACGAAATCATCTTCAACGAAGATGACCTATAAGAAATAAATCAGCCACATGATGATCCTATAGTTGTTGCTTTAAATATTTTGAATTATGATGTACATCGAGTCCTTGTCGATAATGGAAGTTCAGTAGCCATCTTGTTTTATGATGCCTTTGTTCGGATGAATTTGGATCCTAGGCGATTGATGAAGAGGAATGTACTCCTGGTCAGATTCTTCGATAGTACGGTACTGGTGGAAAAAACTATTGCATTAACAATAAAAATCGGTCAAGCTTCGAGATAGACCATGGTCGAAATAACTTACTTCGTAGTGAATAGCCCGTCTGCTTATAATGTTATCTTAGGTCGGCCAGGATTGAATGCCCTCCAAGCAATAGTATCGACTTATCACATAAAGGTGAAGTTTCTGACTCTGGGTGGAATTGGTGAGCTCCGAGGAAACTAGTCAGTCACGAAGGAATGCTATATAGCGACACTGCAAGGAATAATGCCTAAAGAGCAGCTTGTGAATGAATTAGATGTGCGGGATGAATAGACTGAGCAAAGGGGATATCCGGTGGAAAAACTAATCCAGGTGCCAATCAAAGATAATCTGAATAAGGTTGTAAGGATCGGTTCCAATTTATGTGAAGAAGATTGCCAACATCTCATCTCATTCTTACAAGCCAATGCTGATGTATTCGCTTGGTCAGCATTCGACATGTCCAGCATCGATCCACAGGTCATGGTTCATTGACTTATTGTGGATCTGAACCATTGCTCGGTCGGGTAGAAGAAATGAAGCTTCGCCCCTGAGCGACAGAAGGCGATACAGGAAGAGATCAATAAGCTCCTGAAGGTTGGTTTTATTCGAAAAGTTTATTATCCAAAGTGGCTGGCTAATATCATCCTCATCAAAAAAGCTAGTGGAAAATGCTGCACATGCATCGATTATATCGACCTCAACAAGGCTTGTCCGAAGGACAACTATCCACTCCCTCGCATAGATCAGCTGGTGGATGTGACTTCGGGACATCAACTCCTATCATTTATGAATGCTTTCTCGGGATACAACCAGATCCGAATGGCATTAGAGGATGAGGAGAAAATCTCTTTCATAACTAATCAAGAACTTTTCTGTTACAAGGTCATGCCATTCGGTCTGAAAAATGCAGAGGTGACCTACCAATGACTTGTGAATAAATTTCTCAAAGATCAGATCGACAGAAATATGGAAGTGTACATGGATGATATGTTGGTCAAAAATAGAGCTGCCAAGTATCATATTACCCACCTACAAGAAACCTTTTCTACATTGCAGTGCTTCCAGATGAAGCTCAATCTAGATAAATGTGTGTTCGAAGTCACTTCTAAAAAATTTCTTGGCTTCTTGGTGTCGCAGCAAGGGATCGAAGCTGATTTGAAAAAGATTCAAGCTCTTCAAGAGATGAAGCCTTCGAGAACAATCAAAGAGGTGTAGAGGCTTACTAGGAGAATCGTGGCTTTAAGCAGATTTTTATCAAGTTTGGTAGAAATAGCCTTCCATTTTTTAAAGCCCTTAAGTAGTCAAAGAATTTTCAATGATCAGACGAATGCCAGATAGCTTTCGATGACCTAAAAAAATACCTCAGCTCTCCTCCTCTTTTAAGCAAGTCAAAGTCTGGAGAGGTATTGTACTTGTATCTGACCGTTTCCTCTTTAGCCATCAGTTTGGTTCTCGTCCGATAAGAAACTAAGGTGTAGAAGTCGATCTATTATATGAGCCAGGTACTCCATGATGTTGAGACCATGTACACGAAGCTGAAAAAAATTGCCTTTGCCCTTCTGATATTTATGAAGAAGCTACGCCTGTATTTTCAAGCACACACCATTGCTGTTCTTACCAACCAACCAATCAGGTCGGTGCTATATCAATCCGATAACTCAGGACGATTAGCCAAATGGGCTATTGAATTGGGAGAATTCGATATTAAATATTTACTGAGACCGTCCATCAAAGCTCAGACATTGGCGAATTTTATTTTAGAGTGCACGATCCCAGATGAGGAACCAAACGATGTAACAGCTCCTACAACCGACGAATGATGGATCCTACATGTCGATGGGTCTTCGAATATTACAGGTGTTGGAGCTGGATTGATCTTAACTAGCCTGAAAGGAGTGGTGAAGTATGCTCTGTACTTTAATTTTTGGGCCTCCAATAATGAAGCTGAGTATGAAGCATTGATAGCAGGTCTTAGGATGGCGAAAGAGATGGGAGTCCGGCTCCTCAGAGTTCATAGCGACTCATAGCTGATCGTCGGCCAAGTTCAAGGAGAATACAAAGCTAGAAAATCGAACATGATTAAATATCTATAGAAGGTCAAGAATTTAGCTTCCAACTTTTTCGTGGTAGATGTTCAGCAAGTATCCAAAGTAGAGAATATACGAGCCGATCTTTTATCTAAGCTTGCAACTCTTGGTGCGGCAGACTTAAAAAGAAGCTCATACATTGAGGTTCTAGAGAAGCCAAGCATTGAAGAGGCTCCTATGATGCAAGCATATCGGAAGACAAGTTGGATAGACCCCATTCTACATTACTTGCAAGATGGCACCCTACCGGTTGATCGGGACGAAGCTAAGAAACTGAGGCATCTCGCTCTGCAATACCTCGTATATGAAGGAAAGTTATATAAGATGTCATTCACCTTACCTTTGCTTAGATGCCTTCGCCCCTCAGAAGCCGACTATATTCTACGAGAAGTTCATGAAGGAGTCTACGGCAATCACCTGGGGGGTAAGGCTCTCATCCATAAGATATTGAGATAAGGATATTTTTGGTCGACCATGCAAAAAGATGCTGCCGACCTGATGAATAAGTGTGATCATTGTCAAAAGACCTCTAATATTCAGCACCAACTTTCAACTCCATTGGCTCTGATCACCATGCCATGACCCTTCACCCAGTGGAGGATAGATATCCTTGGACCGTTTCTCATCGCTGTGGCACAAAAAAAATTTCTACTCATTGCAATAGACTATTTTACTAAATGGATGGAGGTGGAGGCATTGGCGACTATTACCGAAGCAAAAGTTTGAAATTTCATCTGAAAATTGATTATCTGCTGATTTGGATTATCCTAAGCTATCATAACTGATAATGGACGATAGTTCGACAATCTGAGGTTTACAGAATTCTATAATGACTTCGAAATTTTGCATAGACTAACATCAATAGGTCATCCACAGAATAATGATGAAGTCGAAGTGACGAACAGAATACTGCTGCAAGGTTTAAAAGCTCATCTTGACCAGACAAAAGGACTATGGGTTGAAGAGTTATACAATATCCTCTGGGCATACCGCATAATCCAATGGATCCCGATCAGAGAGATACCCTTCATGTTGGCCTTCGAAACAGAGGCCGTGATACCTCTGAAGATTGGATTACCTACACTCCAAGTAGAAGAATTTTGACGAGAACAACAATTCATTCGGAATGAGGGCAAACTTAGATTTGCTGAAAGAAACTTGGGAATGAGCTAGGATTTGGATGATCAATTACCAACAAAGAGTAGCTCAATGTTACAATTCTCGAGTTAAAGAAAAGTCATTCCTAGCTGGACAACTAGTTCTTCGTCGAGCAAAAGTCTCTTATCCCATCGAACGATTGAAGTTATCATCAAACTAGAAGGGCCCATATCAGATAGCCAAAATAGTCCGACCAGGTGTTTATCATCTCAGTCGACTAGATGGAATCTCGATCCCGAGGACATGAAATATCGATAACCTGCATAGATATTATCCTTAAATTATAATTTTTATTTTTTTTAGTAATAAATAATAATTTTTTGTAGCCTCGATCTTCGATTATCGATCACCAATGCACGCTCTATGGCTATGGCCAAGGAACAGAATGCGTCTCTAGCTTTCACCAACGCGCACTCCTCGGCTACAATCGAGGAATGGAACACATCTCCAAGAATTCACCAATGCACACTCTTCGGCTATGGTCGAGGAATGGAACGCATCTCTAGCTTTCGCTAATGCGCGCTCCTCGACTACGATCAAAGAATGGAATGCATCTTTGAGAATTTGCCAACATGCACTCCTCGACTACGATCAAGGAACGAAATGCATCTCCAGCTTTCGTCAATGTGCACTCCTTAGCTATGGCCGAGGAATGGAACAGGTCTCCAGCTTTCGCCAATGCGCACTCCTCGACTATGGCCGAGGAATAGAATAGGTCTCCAGCTTTTGCCAATGCGCGCTCCTCGACTATGGTCGAAGAACGGAATGCATCTCCAGCTTTCACCAACGCACGCTCCTTGACTACGGTTAAGGAACGAAATGCATCTTCGAGAATTCGCCAACGTGCGCTCCTCGACTACGGTTGAGAAATCGAATGTGTCTCCAGCTTTCATCAATGCGGGCTCCTCGGCTACAGTCGAGAAATGGAATGCATCTCCGAGAATTTCCCAATGTATGCTCTTTAGCTACGATCGAGGAATGAAATGCATCTTCAGCTTTTGCCAATGCACACTTCTCGACTACGATTGAGAAATGGAATGCATCTCTAAGAATTCGCTAACGCGTACTCCTCAGCTACGACTAAGGAACGGAACACGTATCTAGCTTTCGCCAACGTGCGCTCCTCGGCTACAACCGAGGAACGAAATGCATCTTCGAGAATTTGCCAATGCACGCTCCTCAGCTATGGCTGAGGAACGAAATGCATCTCCAGCTTTAGCCAATGCACGCTCCTCAGCTACGATCGAGGAAAAAATACATCTCCAAGAATTTGCCAACGTGCGCTCCTCGACTATGACCGAGGAACAGAATGCATCTCTAACTTTCGCCAATGCACGCTCCTCGGCTACGACCGAGGAATGGAACGTGTCTCTGTGAATTTGCAAACACGCACTTCTCGACTACGGTCGAGGGATGAAACACGTCTCCAACTTTCGCCAACGCACGTCCTTGGCTATAATCGAGGAACGGAATGCATCTTCAGCTTTCGCCAATGCATGGTCCTCGGCTATGATGGAGAAATAGAATGCATTTTCGAGAACTTGCCAACTCGCACTTCTTGACTATGGTCGAGGAATGGAATGCATCTCCGAGAATCCACCAACGCGCGCCCTCCTCGGCTATAACCAAAGAATGAAATGCATCTTTGAGAATTCACCAATGCGCGCTCCTCGGCTACGGTCGAGGAATGGAATGCATCTCTAGCTTTCGCCAACACACGCTCCTCGGCTACGATTGAGGAATGAAATATTTCTCCAACTTTCGTCAGCGCCCGCTCCTTGGTTACGGCCGAAGAGCGAAACGCATCTTTAGTTATTGCCAATACATCCCCTCGACTATAGCCGAGAAACAGGATGCACCTCCAACACCTGCCATCCTACATTCCTCGATTATGGTCGAGGAATAGAATATGTCTCTAAGCATTGAGACCAATGAACTATTCTCGATCCCGCCTTCTTACAAATTTGTTCTCATGATTGATCATTCTAAGAACTCAGCCGATCTACATCCTAGAGAAGAATGAAGATCTAGCACAGAACATCAATAACACTCATGCACAATGACCAACCTCGATAACTTGGAAAGAAAAATTATGCATTCATTCGAAAAGAAAAACATTTACAAAAAAGACCGGCCCTTACAAAAATGCCTTGGCAGTTATCAAGGTTGATGAAATAGGCCAACCAAAAGTGAAGTTCGGACATGCCCGAGCGAATTTACATAGCTCCCTCCGGAGCTCCGAATTCACCGACCTCTGCTTGATCGGGGAGGATAATAACTGCTAGAGGTGGAGCCGATGCCGCATCCTCGGCAGTGTGATCCTTGCAAGCGGGGCTGAAGAGGTCATCCATCTAAACTTTTCTACCTTCTGCCTCCTCGACTTTGTCATCTGATTCTAGGAGGCCCAAGTTCAGGTCAGGATAGAGCTTCTTCATCTTTTCCTTTAGATCTTCTCCCCCCTGCAAGTAGGATGCCGAGGCAAATTCCGCTTTGATGTTGTGGAACTCGACCGAAGATCGAAATGCCTCGACCACCTCGACTTTGGCAGTTTCTATCTGACCCTTACTGACTTCCTTCTTTGTCAGCAATCGTGCCTCAGCATCGAACCAAGCTTTGGCAAGCTCGGCCTTCGGTCGCTTTATCTTCTCTTTCAGCGACCTATTTTTGTCCTCGGTCTTCAGCCCGGATAGTTGGACATCATCCGCCCTTTGGTTGGCTTGGGCGGCTTTCTCTTCGGCCTCTTTGGAGAAGCGCCAAACCTCCTTGATCACCTCGGCAAAATGGTTTACATGCTAGACGAGCTGCAAAAGAACAAAAATCATTAACAGAGGCTAAAATCAATCAAAAATAAGCAAAGGATGAGAAACGACTTATACGTATCCAAAGAAGGAAGTCGTACAAATCTTGGATTTGAAATACCCCTCGACCTCTTCAAAGTTTTGGACGTCGGCCAGGAGGATAATGGATTTCAGCAAAGATCGGACAATGCGATAATCGTTGATGCCCTTCCTTTTATCCTCGGTATCCGAGGTAACTTCGATCGGAGAAGTGTCCACTAGGGGATCGGGCCCGTGGGTGGATATCTGGATGGAGATCTTGGGTCCACCCGAGCTTCTTTTCGAAGAGGAGACTAAAGCTCGAAGGGTAGGCTCCATGGGTGCAGCGGATCATAGCGGCGCCACAGCTTTTGCCGATGTCGAGCTTTCTTTCCTTGGGACATTGATTGGCCCCGAGGAACCCCCAACCATGGGTTGGGCGAGGATGGCCTCTGATCGACCGCATTTGGGAGCAAGGGTTATGCTGGCCTTCCTCTTCTTCCATCAAGGGTTATGCTGGCCTTCCTCTTCTTCACTGCCCAGCAAATAGCTTCGAGGTCAGCCAGATTCATTATTGTGCCAAAGGATAAAAGGTTGGTAAGTATTGATGATGATGACAAGAAGGACGAGCTAAATAAGATGGAATGAGAAAGATCACTTACTTTTTAGGTCGATTGGAATCAATCCGGCCTTGAACAAGTTCTCCTCAATAAAGAGCTTGGATAATGGAGGAGCGAAACCAATATGCCAACCTATGATCTCCTCCTTGGCATCTGACAACGTCAGAGGCCTAACTACCGACCTATGAGGTCGATTCCATGATGCGCTAAAGCCCCAAAGTTGCTCAATCCAAACAAAAAAGAATCACTCCTTTAAATTATGTATAAAGGAAGGAGCACCTCGAAAAAGACAACATCCTTTTCGAGAAGAGACGTACCACCATTCGATCTCCGTAGGGTGCTCCTTCAGTGTGAAGCAAGCTCAGAGAAGATGGAAAGTAGGCTCGATCTCGAGGAGAAGATAGTGCGTAGAAAAGCTGAGATTGATTGCCAGGAGTTCGGCACGAAGCTACAAAAGCTAATCCTATATAAATTCAAAAACTCGACGACTAAGAAGTGGAAAGGCAATCTAAGATCGGCCTTCGGAGATTCCTCATAAACCCCAATGTGGCCTGGACGAGGAAGAGCTATATGCTCCCCAGTACCGGCGATCTCTAGCCTAAAATCGTTAGGGACTTGGCACTTCAGCCTTGTAAACTCTAAGTCCTCTAAGGAGAGGACAAAATTTACCCTAAAAGGGCCATAGTCCGGAATTTTGCATTCTTCGAACCTAGCCAAAGAACCAACTACCCTAGATCCACGATCCCCACCTAAATGGTCATCCGAACTTTAGAAAGATCGGGACAGACTTGATTGACTCATGAGTATGGAAAAAAATAACCTAAAGAAGTAAGGAGATCGAGCAACAAGGAGGGGATGAGGTTGACGATATCTCAGCTTCGTCCGAGCTATTCCCTCACACGCGCAAGTGCCGAAGTTCACCCTTCAAACAACAGCAACAGTAAAAACCTAGGATGATGCTGACCCCTATTTATAGGAGACTTGGATGATTTCGATTTACTATCGATTCACCAACCCTTCCAAATCTACACCAAGTGTCAAACACCGATTGGTCAGGATGGATGGACCCGGATCGAGCTATTGAATGACCGAATTTGATGGCTGTTGGACTTCTATCGATCTCATCAAGGTGCTAATCTTTGACATGTGGCAATATGATCTCACTTAGGAGATTGGTCTCGGCTTTAGAAGAATGCTCACATCGATCGATCAATAATAGCTCGGGCTCGTTAGTGGGAGGCAACTGTTATGGGATGGCCACAGCTCAACCTTGGTACAATATACATCGGCTACTAAAGTTCGATGGAGAGGCTATTCGTTCGCTCATGATTCACTATAGGTCGGCCTCGGCTAGGCAATTTTTAAGAATGTCTTGCCGAAGGTCGGCTAATGCCGACCTACTAAAGTTCGCTCCTAGGTGAGCTATTTTATAAGACGTGTTGGTTCGTTGTAACTCATCCTCGACTTGATATTCCTCTGCCTATACCGACCTATCAAAATAGATCGGCCGCATATGACTGGCCACTACGGCAGGATATTGATTCGCTAACGATTCGCCATAGGTCGTATTTAGCCGAGCTGTCATCAAAGAATTCTTTAATGTTGATCGGGAAAAAGTTATCCATAGCTGACCTATCCAACATTGATTGGTCCTAACCGACGAATGTTCGGACGATCTATTAATTGCTTATACACCATCGATCAAATTTTAACGATCTATTATTGTTCGTTTATTACCGAGGTATCGTCGTTCATCGGATCCGTGTTTTTCCTAAATTAAGAAAGTCCGGAAAACATAGGAGTCCCTCGCGATTCCGTCTTGTAGAAAAGATAAAACATCTTCCGAATCAATCTGAAACGATAAATTCGAAAAGTCGTTAGAATCCGAAGCGAATACGACTCTAATTCCTTTTCTATCAATAAAGAAACTCTTGGACCCTCCAGGTACGCATTCAATTAGATGCTTTTTTCTCTCGTTGTTCTTCAATCTCCTAACTTGAACGTCGGAAGGTCTTCACCGAAGAACATCTCGATGAGTATTTTTTTTTGCAGAAGTTTGGATAAAGTTCTAGAAGTAGCCCTTTCTTGGCCACAAATTTTTCGACAGCCGATCTTTAGACAGGAAGATCCAGGAATAACAGTATTCAATTACCCTTGTGCGCATGTATAATGTATCACAGCAAACACGGTCACAAGTCGGATGAGGGTGGGATTTTAATCCAGGCCTATCAAACTTCCATTACTCTATAAGGTGTACTGGTCGGACAATTGTAATTTGGGAGAACTGTGTCATTTTCATCCGAAACTAGTTGGTGATTTTTATAACTCAAAGTGAAGCTTCCTCGTACTATTAAATATCAGCCTCAAGAAAACATGTTTATACCAGTTCAATATATATATATACATATATACATACGCTGGGTTAGATTCATCAAATATGGAGGTGATGGACGATAAACAAGACCGCCAAAACCAGAAAAATCTAATACAGCATGACGTTGCCCGTCATCATCATCCAGCATTCCATATATAAATCTAGAAAGAAACTCGTCCGGCATTTTGTTTAGAAAAAGAATAGATGGGCGCGTTGGTGGAGCAGCCCAGAAAATGAGATCCTTATTCCACTTAATTATAACAATAAAGAAAGACTAATTAGAGCGACTTCTCCACCAACCTCGATGAAATATTAATTTGGAAGGAGAATCTAAACAACTAAAAACAATTGTTCGTGAAGTATAAATTTGGATGAGGATGCCGGTCAGAGATGAATATGGTTGGTTTACTCTTCCCGTGTTATGAATGGCCATCATGGCCAACTTGGGAAGACTTCACGTGAGTCGGACGTGAGAAACTACTCAAACAAGGGAATAAAGGCTGCGTGCCACAAAAAGTCGACGACAGGAGTGCGTCTATTTCTCAGGATGCCGTCTGTTTTTCCGGTTTACCAAACAAACAAAAAAAAAATAAAATAAAATAAAAAGAAGAACCAGAAAACGTAGTACCAACCGATTTCTATAAGCCCTGGGACTCAACTATTGATCTGATGTAAGTAAGCTTAATTAAGATCCTAATATTGCTAGCTTGGACTTCACTTGGCATATGACTAATTCTTGTCTCAAAAGGTCACTGCAGCTATACATGCGGTATTTAATCTTTTATCCAAACAGAGCCATAGGACAGTTTCAAGAGGTGATGAAATTTTCCAGTGTTTGCAATAGAAAGGGCATTCAACAGCGTGATTACTCCAGATATTATATAGGCTTTGCACATTAACGGCTAGTAGCATTTCCTTGAGTTAAGCTAGTACCATACATGCCTTGAGGATTAAAAAAACACTGTTCCCCCTAATTTGATGCTGACCTACCACATAAATATTGATATTTCTCCGTCACCGTTGTGGCTGCCGACCTGGATTCGTCATTTACCACAGCGTGGAGCGGGCTCGCGCTGGACCATGACGCAATCTAATAAAACAAATTCTAGCCACTACCTAACCGAACAGAACTAGCGAGAGCTGATACCCAGCCCAAAACATTAACCCATCCAACCTTGTTTCTCCCCAGACACTCACAGGAGATGAAAACAGAGATCTGATGCTTCCATTGGATCTGTTTAAATATCATTAAGATGATTAGACCTAAAATAAATTATCCTGTCCGTCTGAAATTTTTTTGAGAAAGCATGCCCATCCAAACTTAAAAAACTCTATCCTTTACTCCCACCCAGTCAATTCAACTGCGAGGATTCCGTCTTTCGCAAGCAAGCACTCTCATCTCTCTACCATATTCAAATAAATCTAACAAACTTCTAAACAAATCTCCCAGTTCGTAACTTATTCACTTATTTCCTGCACATTCTTTCCTTCTATTCAATAATTTTTCTTTTTTTTAGGGGGAAGATTCTCACTGCCTCCACTTTAGACTTACTGTCAAAAAAAAAAGATCGCTAAATTCATTAAGACTGAACTTGACCGCTTCACACTTCTGCCCGTCTAACTCCATTACGAGCAGGGCTCCCTCTTTGTCATGGTCATCTCTTCATAAAACCATCATAAATCTTCCAAACCTTTAAAAATATCCCAAGATCTCAACGATTTTAATTCCTAATATTATGGACACCCGTTGCCCTGTTTGTAATTTTCCAAACCTACTATTTATTCCATTATATCCCCATTTCATTACTTTTAAAAAATAATGTCTCTGTGAATTATTTTAGATAGTGCATATAATCAATTAAAAAATGAATAATGATTTATAAACATTTTTTAAGAGAGAGAATTATTTGATTTTCTTTTTCTTTTTTTTTTTATTTAATGATTACAGAGAAAACATAGTGTCAGTGCCACCGAACATATCCAATTGTCACTTGATGATTTGAAGCTAGAAAAATATGAATGGCGGTCCATTTACATGAGTTGATTGCCACCGGCGGGGTTGGTCTTTTCTCTTGAAACTCTTATGTACCTCAAATCTGAATTTTCCACAACTCAGGTTTCAAGAAAATTTTATATTCATAGAAGACACATCGATTGACAGGTGACATATATGATTTTTTGCATTGTCCTTATCAATACCAAATTAATTATTTTCATTTTCAGCCCACATCGTTTGCATTATTTTTTTAGAAGAACCTACCTAAATTTTTCATGACGTCATATATTGCTTTTCAAATATTTTGCATCTGCTCGTATACCAGATGGAAGTTAGCTCTTATTTCGGCTCTACAATGGGAGCAAACCCAACAAAAATAATTAAATTCAAGTATTTGGTATCCAATATTTCAATAGACACCCTCAAAGCAAAAATATTGCATCATATCACTTATGTGGCCTATGTTGGTATCATTTGATGTAAACGCAAGACAATTTTTTTAAAAAAAAAAACTTTTTTTTCTCATTTTAGGCAAATAATAAATTGGAGATCATGTTTGTTGGTGTAGCTTGTCAATTTAGAAGTTTGACCACCAACAGTTCTTTCCAAAGAAGACCAGCCTATTCAACCCAATAATAATAATAATAAAACAAGAGAGAGAGAATAGCCCAACTCGTTTTCGCAGCACCGGCGAATAAAGGGCCTACATGGTTAAGATTTTAGGCTACATGGTGGGACGTAATTCGATTTCCATGCTTCTTCTCTCACATCATCCGTTCGACGTTCGCACTCTCCTTGATGTTCCCGATGCAAATGCAGCATAAATGCTTTACCTTTTACCATGGCTCAGAGGTGGGCAACGCGGCGAAATCCAGTGGTCCACAGCATTCCTCGTCGAGCGAATAAGATGGTAACTCCTCTTGTACCAAATTGCTCAAAGACCGGCAAACAACATCGTACCACCCCAAAAAAATTTAAAAGAAAAGGAAAAACTGCCATAGTATTGTAGTGGACCTCATCACAAAAACAAAGGAAAGAAATTTGCAGCAATAAGGCTCCAGCAATTGACATAAATATTGACTAAAAAACAAGTTCTAAATACATCAATAAAGAATGGAATCGTGGTCCCCGTATGTTCTGTTCTCAGAAGACGTGATAACATTCACCGGTGATTGTGGTGTCAGGTGTTCTGTTATCACGATCCCCGTATGCATGTTCTGCTATCGATATAAGACGGCAAGAACAAAAATATATACAAAGAATACCGCAATGTCAGCTGGCCGACGCTTCCAAAATGCAGCGCGTGGTGAGCCACTGACATCCAGCTGACCCGTGTTGAGGTACTCATTCTTACCAGAAGACGTGGTTACATTCACCGAAAGAGAACCTGACCACCGAGGAGAGGTTATTTTTCATCGAACAGGAGCAGAACAAAATAAACAAAAAGGATCTATATGTGATCGTACGTTGCACTTACAATCGTAATTTGCCCACCCTATCCGCTGATTTGCTAAATCATAAACAAATATCTTGTCTTTTAAAACGAGATCTGCATAGAAGGGAACGGTATTCATCAAAAAAAAAAAACAAAAAACCAGTGTAGAAGTAAAACAGCACTGTGGTGCAAAAATAATATTGTGCAAAACTTAAATGTAAAAAGATTGAATTCTACCATACAAAAAAATAAACTAAATGCTGCGTGCACTTAGGCACTCGCAGTGTCTAAGTATCCTGAAACGTTGGGCATGGCGGCCTCCAAAAATCTAGGCATAGGGACACATACATATACATGGGAATATATGTATCTGAATACACATGCATAAATAAATGTGTTTGTGTGTTTTAATAGGTACTCGGAGAAAGAGAAACTCACAATTGTATACAACCACACATATATACAATGTAATGACATTTTGTTTAAACTGTTCGTACAAATGTAATACTCTATATGAAAAATATAATGACATTTGGCTTAAAAAAAGTTATACTTTGTATGGTAAACATAGGACATTTCGTGTTCAGAAAAAATTTGAGGGCACTTTAAGTGAAGCGTCCACTACTTAAACTAAGTACCGTGCATGATACTCTTTTAAAAAAAAAGAAGGGTAACTAGTATCGGACACTTTTTGCTAACATCAGCAGGATATTTTGAAGTGTTCCGCTTGGATAGCTTGAAAATGGAGGGTCTATGTGACAGACTGGTGATGATTCAAAGAACTTTAGTTGTATTAGATCAATAAATTTGGCCTTTTCTAGGTATAGACAAAAAATCAACTAGTAATGATGAAGATACAGAACAATATCTATACTCCCCATAAACATGAACACCATGCTTAGAATCTATGCAGTAATAGTAAACTAATGCTAATAGATCATGCTGTTCATGGCACATAATTGCAGGAGCGGAGGCAAGATTTTTCTTCAAGGGGGTTGAGCGAAAAACGTTATAATATTAAATATCACTATATCAATGCCAGCATCTCTATGGTAAAATAGATTTTTCGTTTGATGTCTAAATTATTTTGTATCTCTTTTATGTCAAATACTATTATCTCTATAATATTAAATATCACTATGTCTTCTTTTCATCCATCACTAGAACCTAATAGCAACCATAAACCTTTACATCTTGGAATGCATACATACACAATATATAGAGAAATGAGTTAGGATATGAAATGGGTTTTTTTAGGAGATTTTTTTGTTTACTTACTAATTACAAAAGCACTTTTTGGTCTTATTCGCATGCAATTGAAACACAGATATTATTTGTAAGTCAACGACATGGACAAACACCTATTTCTCTCTCTCTATACACACACACACACACATGCACATACTGATGCATCCATGATTTAGTGTCCGATGATTATTCAAGGAAGAAATGGATATGAACCATCATTGTTCCATTATTTTATACATTGCCCTTGTTTATATAGTGTAAACCTTTTGGCTCAAACTTAAGCACAAGTCAAGATGACAAAGAAGTGATGGTTGACAATCTGGTAAGTTCCCAAAGAGTACTCCTACAAGTCCAAAGCTCTATTTTCACCAAATACCACGTGCTAGAAGTATTGATTTTGTTCAGATAAAATTAGAACAAAATATTAAAGTTCAGAAACCTAAAAATCACAAAGTACTCAAAACTCATCAAGATGAGAATCTTATTTTCCCCCTTATCTTAAACTTTGTTCAGTCAGCATTAGGAATAAATCCAATTACAACCAGTTGATTGACCATGAAGCATTTGGCATCACTTATTTACAAAAAGGGAAGTTCTATAATTTTTTCTTACATTTTACTTGATACTGAAGAGGAAAATCACTACATAGCAGAAGTTTAAAAAAGATAATATTAATAAGGTGCAAAACATAAAATGTTGAGGCTGGAAATGTCAAACATGGTATGTTACACTAAAGGATTATTTATTAGCAAACTATATGTTAAAATCCAACTCAAAACCTTAAACTAGAAGGTGGATGGGCCCATAAGCAAGGTTTTATAAGTCCAATGGGATGGAATTTTCTCAGGTTTTTGTAGTAGAATGGGATGCACTACCATCTCTTGGGACGGGGGATATCCCAGGAGACACATTGGGATGATGTTGGCATCCTACAGGATGTTACACCAGGATCTGAAACCATGTATAGAAGCACCACTAAAGTCCCTGCCCTATCTAATGTGAGATTATTGCAACTCTCTCAACACTCGTGTAACACCAGGGATAAAAACCGAAGGGGGGGACATGTGGATTGGAAGTGAGAGTGTTGGAAGATTGGCGGGCAAGAAGGATCGTGGGCTTTGATACAATGTTAAAGTTCAACCCAAAAGCTTAAGCTAGCAGGTGGACGGACCCACAAGTATAATACACACTATTAAGGTTCCTTCTCTGTCCAATATGGGATTATTACCACTCCCTCAACAAAATAATGTGCTCCTAAGTATAAAGCTCACAACATGTCGACTGATACATGATCAGCACTAGTATCCATATGTAATGAAAAAACTGAGAGAGAGAGAGAGAGAGGAGGAGGAGGAGGAAGGAGATCTGTATATCGATCAATGACACAATACATATAATCGTGTAACCAGTATGTTCTCACAAGATGCAATCTGTTTGAAAGATTTAGTCCACATACCTCCTAATATCGTTATTCCTTGACCCTGGTTTTTTTGCCAACCAATACACCATATAATAGCATTGTCCTGTACACACAGAATTGAAAATGGTTTTTAAAATAACAATTAATTGACAGCCTATGTGCAATATAATCATGCCATTGCGAAGAAGTAGCTAGTCTGATGAAGCATGTCAAGAAACTCACAACAGAACCCTGCTGCAAAAGATAGTCCTGAGGCTTCAATGACATGGATGCACCACCCATAAAATTTAATGTAACAGAAGGAAATGATTCATCAATACTGTTATCAAATAAGAGATGTATTAGGATGATAAAATATTCAACAACTTAAAACAATCTTTAAAAAAAAGTTAAAATACTTGAAAATTTGAAATGCTAATTTATTATGTAGTAAAAGAAATAAAACCTGCTAGATGTAACAAAACATTGGTTTCCTTTTGAAACAAAGGAATGTACTGATGATGACAAGGAAGCAACTACCTGCAAAAAAATAGAAAGGGCATAGTTGGGAAAAATGAGGGAAAAAAGGATTGCAAGACCGATGCACAAAATGAGTTCATGAATACATATCTTTCATGTTTGCCTTACAATGCATATGCATAGCAAAGGATGCTAAGAAGGATCTATTGGTCAAATCATAATGTTAAACTTGGAAATTAGCACATCAAAGGAAACTCGGGCAGAGGAAATGAATAGTACAGTATTGAAGAACTGGTTGAGATCATTTGATGTGTGATGCTGGCTGCATTGTACAAATAAATAATAAATCTTAAGAATTACACATTAAACTCACGGCATTGACGAAAGGATCATAAGCTTCGTCTGCAAGATAAGCTAGTGTGGTGCCTGAATCAACAATTGTTCCTTGAGTATTTGATGTTGTAAACACAGAGGAATCAATGGGTACAGTTTGCCCATTGACAGCAATGCTCTCAAGATTCAAATTGTAATGAGGCCTGGAAATTGAAAAAGAGATTAAAGGAGGAAAAAGCGGTCAGCATCTACAGAAAGGCAGACATAACATAAAATTTGCCTGAAAAATCATCCAAGAATATAGGTCAAAACTTTGTCTACTGGTAAATAAATTGAAAAAAATGATCATATGGATTCTAGAAACTGCCTGAAAAATTATGCACAGTTAATGTGAATGTGTATTGGTGCACATTAAAGGCATGTAGGCAAGAATTTGCCTGTCCTTCGCAAACCCAAAGTTAAAAATCTCATGAAGATCTCATCATCAAAATAGCCATGAGTCCTAGTTTGGATTCTTCTCCTTTAGAAAATATGCAATCCCTACCAACTAGATTTTGGGTTTAAGAATGGTTACTCTTCTAAACCAGGTCCAAGAGGGAACGAACAAGACAACAAGTTCCTTCAGACATATCATCTCAAATTTGGTTTTAGAAAAAACGTCTGGATATAAGCAACCAACCCATCAGCTCCAATGTCTAAATAATCAATACAAAGCAGGCTATGCTGAGAACTTCTAAATGGCGAATAATATGGCTCATGCTCTCCCTTTTAAAGGTATGAGAGCTCAAACCATAAATCATTACCAGGTAGTAAAAATTCTTCAATAATCATGACTTCAATATTTTTTAAATTGTATCTATAACCTTTTAACAATGTCAGATTCTAACACTCATATACTTGTACTCTAGCACTATGAGTATGTCGAAGAAAATCTGGAATTATGCAAAAATGGCTGCAAGTTCAGGTCAGGCTTAGCCTAGTTCACACTTACATATGAGAGGTAATTTCATTATCATAGATAAGAGAATTAGCTATATTGCACAGAAATATGAAACTAGACCTCATAATATGTTGCTTGTAAGCCAATGAAATGCTAAACTTTTATGTGATAGTCTACAAGAATTTATTAATATAGATGGTCCAATCTAGCACGATACATAAAATGAATTGATAAATAAATTGCACAAAGAGAATGATACCCACATTATTAGTTTAAAAAGAGACAGTTTTGAACTTTAGATATATTCCAGGAATAATTTGTCCATTAAATATGTCTGCAGAACATGATGGATGCACCCATCATTTTCTTTCCTGCTTCTTTCATGATTTTAGGATGGGATATAGGCAAGGAGAAAAAAGGACAAGCTAATATGGAAATCCCATAGATTTAACTAATGTCCCATCTAATCTCCCAAAGGAACCAAATTTTCCATCCCTAATTTTTTTTCTTCTCCATATCGAACTCTTCAAATGGCCACAATCTAAATAGGCTCACACCATTCTCCTTTTGATATAATCATATCTCTCTTTCCTTATTAAATCTCCTCCTTTAATTGCTTTCTTCAACTTCCTCACTTAAGTAGTATCTTCCTTAAAATCCCCCCTCCCCCCCCCTCTCTTTCTCTCTCTCCACGCACTCCACTTCCAAATGCAGGCACCGACGCTCTTTTTCCTGCAACTGGACACTTCCCAACCATCTCTCTCTAATGGGTCTTATTATTTTTCCCTCTCTTTGCCATTCAAACATCTTTAATAGCATTATTAGTTGGTGTGTCACTGTCTTTTGGGTTTGGGGTAAAAGATGTGCCTTTGCACCACTCATTTCCTATATACAACAGCTCAACAATCTCTTCTCTCCCTCTCTCTAATGGGATCTTGCTTGTTTTCTTTTTCTTTGTTCATCTCTTTGCAATCCAACTATCTTTAATAGCAACCTTAATTATATGTCACCATCGCTTGGGAAAGGTTTGAAAACCAACCATACTACAATACATACCTCGCCATACCCCAAAACATGCCCTGTCAAACCATCTCATATTGGCAAATCATCAATTGATATGAGGATGTACCATGGTACATGTCAAGGTTCGCCATACTGTTGAGTAACACCCCATACCAGGTGTACCATACAATACCAAGGTTCTATTTTCTAAATTTAATTGTTTCTTATTCAGTTTTGCAATGTTTTAGTTTTTTCATCATGGTTACTCAAATGTGCATTACATGTGCCTGCTTGTTTGTTTGCTTGAAGAAAGAAGTTCCTCGATCATAATGAATAAAGCCTTAACAAGACAAGCCTGGCCATAGTCATGTCATAAACCTCAACAAACACTTTTTAAGCAAAATAAACATCAAAAAAAATAACAATATTAACCACAACAAATAAAATCAGTAGATCATGCATGATAGATGTGCCTATCCACATAAGAAGTCATAACATTAAAAAGAATTCTAATGTCAACCACATTAGCAATAATCATTGCAGAAAAGAGCACTTACTGTGATTGAACAAGTGGGGTATAGACAATCTCCGGTTGTACAATTTCTCCAAGAACCAATATCCCTCCACCATTGTCTGACCCTTTCAAGCAATGAGAGAAGACTTTCGGAGCCACACCTATAGAGGATAGCTGTGAAATGACAGATAGATCATGTTGTCCAAACCCAAAAATCCCATCAATAGCCCTATCTGACTTGGTCAGATCTCCAGACTGTGAGTTGCTACATCTGTTTTAAAGGTAATTCCAAAGCAATAAGTAAATCCAAGAAAATTTCAGCCTCTATCATCTGCTAATTTAAAAGTCCAATAAGAAGGAAGAAAAGAATAATGTATAATTGCTTCGAATGTCTGACATAAGATGGGCACATAGGAATGCAGCCAATTGCAAAACATTCAGTGTAACTTTTTCAATCAATCTTTCATGCTTGACGATATGGAATATGACCTTCAGCATGGATAAATATGTCATCTAATTCAAGAAAACAATATATCTAAAACGTACAAATTTCTAGTGAGGAAAAGATTGAATTCCCATTCCTAGGTCCCAGCTAAGGGGGGTGGCATTGTTTAGTTTTTGAAATCAGCAGCATAGGACCATGATAGAATGAAATGAAAAGAAAAAGAAACCAGTTCCATCGATATTTCAGCAGATTGGCTTTTGAAAACCCACCATTTTCAAGACCTCATATTTTTAACAAGATGTTGATGCATATATCTCTCTCCTCAACGTTTGCCTTTGTCTAATTCATGACATGTTGAACTAAACAACAAAAGGGAATAATTTAAAGCAGTTTTCCTCCAATGACTGCCTTATATTCCAGGGTGCATGAAACAAATGTAGAAGGTAAATCCTCTGATGCAATTTCTGTGGATATCAATTGTGTGTTCTTTATGTGACCTCACTAATCCATACTTGTTGGAATAGTAAGTCAACGATCCATCATTTTCCATCAACTATCAGAGAATAACATAACAAAACAAATCCAATGTTAACAAACAACCATCATGAGCACTTTTACCCGAAAACAATGGTAGCCGAAGAGTTTGCAGTCTGCTCATCCCCAGTGACCGTATCAAAGTATAGCGTGTCGGACACATAGTATCCAGAAGTGCCGCTTCCATCACCATACTGAAAAGAGTAACCGCACAGTGAGTTCTGAGAACCGGAAGTAGAGCAGACTGCCTCTCCACTTTGGAGGGCAGAGGTGCACCCATCATCCGAGCAAGCGATCCGTGATGCAGTGGATGACTTATCAGGGTCGAAGAACTCTAGTTCGATCTGCAAAGAAGGCCAATGATAATCAAGTTTTCTCATGAAGCTCAATGATGCAATCCAAACATCTAAAAATCAAGGCATGTACGGAGTCCATAACTTAAAAATATTGATGATTTTCTGTAGTTTGACGGTATTGGTATCGATATCATCCAAGTAATTAGAGGAGAAGAAAAAGGAATTGAGGGAATGAATGGCCTTACATTGAGCCCGCTGGAAGTTGGGCATCCATCACAAGGACTGCAAGTTACCCATAAGATATCGCTGCCTGTATCAATCTGAACATAGAATTCTTTTGAAGGGTTTCCCAATTTCACACGAGTGAAGTAAAGCCTGGAAATGAATACCCAAAATCAGGACGATTCAAGTCAAGATCGTAACTCAACACAACCCCATCACAATAACCTTAATAATATTATCTTTCCTAATTAAAACCAAAAAACATTAAAGAAGCTAAAACGAAACGTAACCAACTGCTTTTTATGCCACAAAACCGAAGTTTATATAAAAACCCAAATCCCCATCATACCATACCTTACAGTAGTAGCTAAGGATGACTTGATCTTGGAATATAAATTCCAAATAAGGAAAACTAAAATATCGAAACACAAGGAAAAAGGAACCGGCGACGAGCCCAAAAACATAATTTTAAGAGAAATTAGAAAGAAAGAAAAATAAAAGGAAGGAAAGAAAAAAAAACAAGGGAGTCCATCCATCTTCTCATCGATCACAATCCCCAAGAAACCGAAAGAAGAAAAAGAAAGAACCAAAGAAAAGAGAAAAGAAGCCGCCCACCAATCTCCAATCCAGACCAATAATTAAAAAGAAAAGAGACAAGGGATCTCAAAAAGTTACCCTACGGTGAACGGATTCGCGGAGCCCTCGACGGGGAAATCCACGACCCCGGCGACGGTGGCCGGCGACGACGAGGAGGACCCCAGCAGCATCCGTCCATGGCGGGCCCGGTCCCGAGCCTTGAGGTGCTCCAACGCGACCCCCCGCGCCGGCACGGCCCTCTCCAGCGTCAGCTTCGCCGGGAATCCCCCGCCCGCCGCCGCCGCCGCCGCCGAGAACACGGTCAGGTGCGCTACAATCACCGCCGCGGCCACCAGTGGCACGATCAGTGGCGGCGGCTTCATCTCCCTCTCCTCCGACCCCAAGAACGCGAGAAAGAAGAAAATAAATGAGAATAGAAGAGAAGAGGCCTCTTTTCTTCTACTTTTTCGTCCGAGCGAGGAGTTCATACGAGGGCAAAGAAAGGGAAAGGAATTACGTGCGACGCCGCGTGCTCGTTTATACGTCGCCTCTCCTCCCCTTCCCTCTCTCCATTTGACCCGTTTGGTGGGTTTAACCAGCCTTGGGGAAACGCGGCTTGGCTGCCCGTCCCAAGACACCCATGTATTGCTGTCTTATGACGTGTCTGCTTCTGGTTGGCCGGTTTCACAGAGAATTTAGGGCATTTAGATGGGTCCCACTTACGTATTCTCCCTTCTGTCCTGTCGCGTACAAGGAGATATGGTTGCCGGTTAGGTCTTCGGCCGCCAGCCGTCGTTACTTGTAGGAAGGTTGATGGAATGGGATTAAGAGTTGGATGATAAACGGGCAATGATTGCATAAGTTGTGTTCCAAAAGAGAGTGAATAATTACACCCATCTTTACTTCTCGTGTCTTGCGTGACGATATATCATGATCGTATCCATATATAGATAGTATTAATTAATGTCTAATAATGCATGAAGGCATGAAACTTTGCGCGGCAAGTTGTCGCCTGGAATTTTATACTGTGTTGGTGGTCTGGAGGGCCGCTTCCCGCCTGCTTCTCCGATTTTTTTCCCATTCTTCATCGTTTTTATACATCTTTATACTGGCGGCATTCGACATGGTCTACTCAATTAATTTTTCCAAAAAATTATATGGTGGACCGAAGGGACTAGTAACATCAATTAGTTGGGGCATTCCAATTGAAGAAATAAGAATAGCTTTCATATCCGGAGCGTATTGGATCCATGGACCATGATTCGCTCTTCCATTTTTTTTTTTTTTTTTTCCCCACACTTATATACCATGCCTCGTCTGAGTCGGATCATATACGTTAGTACTGCATCAATATTAATCCTTTTACCACGAAGCGACATTATCACTAGGTGCTGATGGCCATGAGCAGAATTCTAAGATCATATCGACTCAAGGAGCTCTTAAATCAATCTCGTACATGAACATGAAGTTTCTTAGTTGGCCAAGCAAATTGACAACTCCTTGAAATAGATGCTATTTTTTTTTTAGAAATTAACTTTTACTGTATAATAAATTAGAGGTCCATGATGTGATTACGATGCTGCAATTCTTGATAATATATTGCCATTGGCGGAATTTGGATCAAGTATGGCCAGCTATGTGTTGTGAGGCTAGCTTCATGTGAAACACCTAAATAAGAGCTCTTCTATTATTCACTCTGCACATGGCATGGACTTCTGGACCTTGATTCTCGATGATGCAATCATAGGGTAGCGTCCTCTCTACCACCGAGGTAGATAGATTCCATCTGAGCTATCTATTCTAACATAATGAACATTACTATAAGCAACATAACACTCAAATATTCGAATGGCTAGGTAGATCGGAGTATGTGTAGTCAAACTATAATACACCCTCTAAGGTGAAGCTGCTCGATGCAAATCTCGGTCAAAAACCAGACACTACACTGCTTATGCATTCTGAGTTCAGTCCATATGACGAGAAGAGTAGACATCCTAAATGGATCTGGAGGTGGTCACGCCAGTGTCCTCATTCTCTAATGAGTACTTACTGCTCTTCTCGATGTTTCTTACAGCCGTAGACTTATCAAGACTCATCTATTAATATGGAGCGATTTGTCACAATCCTTTTCGGATCTAATCACCATCTCTCTGTGATGTATCTATATTGTTCGAAAGAATTTATGAGTTTAATCAATGATTAATTCTGTCTTAAATTTTCAACTCTTTGAAAAATATGAATTATCATTAATCATTTTAACTCAAAGGTGTTATTCACATGACACTAAATAACATATATGGATAGAAATAATCTCATTTTTAATTAGATAATTAGCAAATTATATATTTTTCGCCCTAGAAGTGTATTAAATAGTGTCATGTCCAATTCTGGCTTCTAGGCATATTATCTAACAATCTTTTCTACTTTCTCTAATTTCCAATTGGCTAGCTATTGTCTAATGTCCCATCTTCTCTTAAGTGGGCTTTCGATTTCTGACTGGTCCAACGGCTTGTGTAGTGGTCTGCACATTTGTCTGAGTTGACTCTGCTTGGACCGCTCGACATAATCCTCTCGGTAATCGCGGAGAGAGGAGCAAAAACCTTTGCATATATGCTTGGTTTTCTTATGAGACCTTTCGGCTCCTTAGCAAGGGCTATATGCACCATTGTTGTCGTAGTATAGAGAATT